>JABUQX010042412.1:0-5000 GCA_015478945.1 Trachelipus rathkii | reverse complement strand
TCCTGGCTCCCCACCCCCATTCTACCTGAATAGAGTTGAGTCTCGAAAGCTAAGAGGACTAAATAACTGCTTCCCTACTTCAAACTCTCTTGACCTCTATCTCTGCGATCGTGAGCGTTGGCCGCACTTCTCTTTCTATAGGTATATAACAACGGTTAGGAGATGCTCGGGGGAGTTGGTCGACCCTCGCATTCCACCTCCATGCGTCGCCTCGTTACATACAAGGTGCCATGCTCTCGCGGATGGAATTTTGCGGTAAAGCCATGAATAATCCCACGACTCGTGCGTTTGGTGCTTCTTCTTTCCAGCACTTCTGTTTCTGTGAACTCCTTGCCATCTTCTGTTTTTCCAACTGTATTTATCTTCATCTCTAAAACCCACGTCTCCGCTCACCTAAGAGATTTGCGTTAGGTATTGGGTGGGCTTTCAATGTATTTATTTCCTCCCCCCCTTGAAAGGCCAGCCGTGAAGTGGATGGTAATCTCTATATATATATATATATATATATATATATATTATTGAAAATATATAATTTACATAAAACATATATACATAAGATATATATATATATATATATAAAATATATATATATATATATATTAGAGAAGAGAGAAGAGAAGACAAGACTGAGAGAAGAGAGAGAGAGAGCCCGATTAGTAAAAAGTTACTGGAGTCATATATATAACATATAATAATATATATATATATATATATATATATATATATATATAAATAAATATATATATATATATATATATATTATATATATATATATATAAACTTATATATAATATATATATTATATATAATATATATATATATTGAAGCAGAAATCATATAATTATTTTTAATAATTCAATCAACGGCGATCGTCTTAAATCCGTCAATAGCATAATAAATTTTGATTCTCAGGCTGTATCCGCAACCCTTTTCCAGTAAAACTTTTCAATTTACTTGCTTGTTTTGATCTACTATATATTTACATCTCTACATTCTTTGCATCTATACATTCCAATTCTCTTACACTCTGCATGTATCCATTTAAATATCGTACATCTCTGCAATTCTATGACATTCCCATCTCTCTTTATGCACAAAACTAAATTGTCTTTTTGATTTAATCATTAATATTTAACCTTATTGGAAATTGCTTTCTGTTTTAAGCACGTAATATAAAAATAAGAATAATTTTTATCTTTCCGCTTTTCATTGTTATTAACTAAGGTTCGTTTTATTAGTTTTTTTAAATTGACTAATAAAATCTACCAAAAATTTAACTTCAGCAAATATATGTGTTTATATATATCCATACAATACTATATATATAATATATATAGTATATATATAATATATATATATATATAATATAATAATTATATTAATATATATATTATCTATATATATAAAGCGTTTTGTGAAAGAAAGAATGGAATTAAATTTTCTGAACTATATATATTCCACCTTACTCACCAAGCGCTGAGATTAGGGTACAGCCTTCCCTGCAAAGCCCCTCCATGCGGATCGGTCTCGGTAGAATCCTTCCTCTTCCACCTCGGCAATAGATTTTCCTCGCTTCACCATCGACGCTGCAACACCATCCCTCCATCTTCTTCTTGGTCTCCCAGCAGGTCTTCTTCCTTCTGGCTGCCAGTCGTAGAATCTCGCAGGGTATCTCTCCTCATTCATTCTTCGGACATGGCCATACCACCTTAGCTGTTGTCTCTCTATCAACCAATCAATGGGCTCTATTCCAAGCTCGCGCCTAATTTCCGAATTTCTTCTTCGCTCCCTTCTCGTCACTCCTGCTATCAGTCTCAGCACTCTCATTTCTGCTGCCACAATCTTGCTTTGAGTTCTGGTGGTAAGGGTCCAAGCTTCTGATCCATATACGAGAGTAGGTCTTAGTATTGTCGTATATATCAAAACCTTAACATCCTTCGGTACATGCCTGTTTTTCAGCAATCCATACAGCTGTCCCACACCCCTCGAAAACCTGTTTATTCTCTCCTCAATCTCTCCGGCCATTTCTCCATCCACGTTTACAGTAACACCCAGGTACTTAAATTTTTCCACTTCCTTCAACCTTTCCCCCTCTATCACGATGCCAAGCACCTCTCTTTCTCTAGCGATCTTCATCACCTCCGTCTTTTCCTTGTTTATTTTTAATCCTTCTCTATGCAATATGTCTCCCCACCTATCCAACGCTCTCTGCAGAGTCGCTCTGTCACTTGTCACCACTGCTATGTCATCTGCATATGCCATAGCAATTCCAACATCCTCCTCCAAACAAACCTCTCGTACACCCATCCATATATATGATAAACAGCAGAGGAACAACACTTCCTTCCCTGTCTCACTCCCGCTTGTACATGAAACCATTTTCCTAAGCCAAACGCTTGTTCTGACGGCACGTTTACTATGAACTATAGAGACTACTATCACCTTACTAATTGGGTTCAACCTCATAATACGGATTTCCAAGCGTTTCCCACAACTTCTCCCACGGCACACTATCAAACGCTTTCTCTTAGATCTATAAAAGGCAGCATAGATGCTCTATCCCACTCCAGCTCTTCTCAATACACCATCTTTCAAGCTAAAGATCAAATCGGTGGTTCCTCTTCCCGGTCTAAAACCATATTGGGCCTCATTCAATTTACTCTCCACACTCGTTCTAAGTCTCCTCTCCAAAATCCTTTCATATATCTTCAAAGCATGGGGCAGAAGAGATATCCCCCTATAGTTGGAACACTCACCTCTGTCTCCCTTCTTAAATATTGGACATATTATTGCCTTCCCCCATTCCTCTGGTACCCTTTCCTCTCTCCAAAATCCGTTGAACAGTCTCCACATCCACTGCACCACCTCCTTCCCCCCCTTAAATATTTCAACAGGTAATCCGTCGATACCTGTACTCTTACCATTCTTCATACTGTTTATTGCGGTCTCCACTTCCTCCATTGATATTATCTGTTCATTATTTGGATTTTCCGCACCCGCTTGTTGTTCAACAGCGATATCAACCTGGTGTTGATCCTCTGCTCTTCCCCGCCGTTCGATCCCTATATTTGGATTGTATAATTCGAAAAAATACTCGCTCCATCTATCATTAACCTCCTCTGGTTCTATTTTCAATCTGCCCTCCTTATCTTTAACTAAGTGTCCTGCTGACGAGTCCTGTTTCCTATATCTTTTTGCCATATTATATACTAGTTTTTTAGTTCCGGTCATATCTTGTCTCAATTGTTCACCTATTCGCACCCAAGACTCATTCTGAGCCTCCCTTTTCAATGCTTCGGCTCTATTTCTAAGGGTTACATATTCCACTCTGGATTCTGGGCTTCTCTCCTTCATCCAACTTCTAAACGCTTTATTTTTTTCCTTTATGGCTCGTCCCACCTCCTCCGTCCACCAGACAGTGCACTTCTTCCCTGCGCCCATCTTTTTGATGTCCAATACTTCTCTCGCGCAGTTATCCATCTTATTCCTAAAATTTTCCCACTCCTCCTCCACACCCTCGAAATCCATGTCCTCTCTCGGTTTACAAGTTCTTATTTTATTCTGGAGTGCTTCAATCACTCCCTCCTCTTTTAATTTCTCCACAGCAAACCTCTCTCTCACAAGGGCCTTTGTACACATCGGTCTCCTCATACACAACTTTCCTATCACCAACCTGTGATCCGAGTCCAAGGATACAGAGGGGACACTCTTTACATCCGTCATAACTTTCCTGTTGTTCACGAGAATTAAGTCAATCATCGACTTCTCTGTATATTCCTCTAACACGCTGTTCCATCGGTACCACGTCCATTTGTGTGAATTCCTGTGAGCATAAAAAGTGTTCATGATTGACAGACCATTTTCCATCGCGAAATTCAAGAGTCGTTCTCCCTCAGCATTCCTCTCTCCAATTCCGAAAGCTCCAATCACCGTCTCTAACTCATATCTCTCCACTCCTACATGAGCATTAAAGTCACCCATAAGAATTTTTTCCTCCGCATTTATTCCATCATAGGTATTCTGTAGTTGTTCGTAAAAAGCTATTTTTTCTTCTTGTGGTCTACCCTGGTGCGGGGCGTAGACTTGTATTACTCCCACACTCCTACCTTCCAACCTCAGCACCACCGCCACGACCCTCTCACTTCTGTATATCACATCCTCCACTCTACCAGCCAAGCCCGGTGTCAGAATTACCGCCACTCCATATTTTCTTCCCTCATCTCTACCCTTATAATACATCTGATAGTTTTTATGCAGATTACGGATGCCCTCTCCAGTTATATGCGTTTCACAAATTCCCAACACGTCCAATCTGCGCTCCTCCATTAGCTCCACCACCTCCTCTTCCTTACCCTCCATCTTACTTATATTAATAGTTCCCATGCGTAAGTTCAAATTGCGTTGTCGAAATCGTTGTCCATTTTCACGCCTAGTCAAAAACCGAAAAAATCCGTCAGGGTTCCGAGGCCTCACTTGCGCATCTTGAGCTATTTTTATCCACTGCCGGCTAGCTGGGCCTGTCGCAGTTTCCCAGGACCACCATTTGGTATCTTCCAGAAAGCTATAGCCCCCCAATTGGGTTACAGGGATCCCTCAACGGTCCCCAGGCAGCATTTCTGGTCGATCTAAGCTGCTGCACCTCTCCAAGGTTAGATGGCCCCTTGCCGTGGTAGGGTTGAGCTCCACGGCCGCAGCAGCAGGGAACTATATATATAATCACAATATATATATACTAATACTATATACTATAGTATATATATATATATATATACTATACTTATATATATACAATTATATATAATCTATATATAATAATATTATAATAATATACTATAATATAATATATATATATACAGAAGAGGTAAATGACAGTTTGGAAGGAGACTATAGGGACTTATAAGAATAGGAAGCTCTTCTGGGAGGAAACGCGAAAGGTTAAGAATGAGGAATAAGGAACCTGCTTAAAAATAAGAGTATTGATGGTGCTTTGTAAATCCTCT
>JABUQX010042411.1:27500-37498 GCA_015478945.1 Trachelipus rathkii | reverse complement strand
AAGAGACTCACATCAGTAGAAAGGTGAGGATACTAATTGTTACGTAAGTAGGAAAAACTCCCTCAGCAATCAACCACTATACTAATAATTATCACAACGACTACCAAAATATTATAGCAGGACGGGGGTTTACCGGAGAAGAGAGATTATATCACCCGGGGGATATTAGTCTATAATCAACCGATAGTAATACGCACTTAATAAAGTTATTAATGCACGGTATAGACCGTATCCATACAGATGAGACTCAACATTACTAATCCTCTTCAAAAAACACTTAAGCTAAACAATTTAAAATTCATCTATACATCTTCCCTACTTTATATTATAATAATATATATCCGATATTATATAATCCTTGAGTAAAAAATCTACGTAGTAGTTATAGCTAGGAGACCTTTACATTATATATATAGTTAAAACTAGTGGGGCCTCATTTACTCACGTTATATCCTGTAACATATAAAGATAAAAATACGTCCCATATATATATATATTAAAACATATGAATTATTAGGGGAATAATTAGATTTACTCAGAAAAGTGACTCAGTAATATAGTTACCTAAGACTACAATAAAAAGTTCACAAATGTAACTAATATCAAAATAATATAACAAAATAAATTCACACATTCGTGAAGCCTAAACATTTACTCCACACGCAAAATTCCCAGAGCTTCATTGAAATATATTATCTTTATCCTATCCCAACCAGATAGTAGATATATATATATATACGGCAAGAGACAGAAATAGTATATAATAGTTAGCAGTAACTCGATAGTGAATTGAATGAACATTATAATTTATACATAATTAATACATATGATAACTATCACGATATATAGAATCATATCTGATAAGAGTAACAGTTCTAGTCAAAATATGGGGAAGATTGATTTAAATAACTATCCTTAGCTTATAAAAATTTCAAAATTACATTATGGACATTATGCATTATAATAATATAAATATATAATATATATATATATATAAATATATTAATTATATATTAATATATATATATGTATATTATAATTTATATATTATATGATATATAATATATAATATAATATCATATATTAATATAATTATATATAATATAATAATATTAATTATAATTATTTATTATTAATAATTAATTAATTATATATATATAAATATATATATATTAAAATATATATATATAATATTATAATAATATTATATTATTATATATAATATATATAATATATATAATATACTATATTATAATATATATTATTATATATATATATTATATAATACATATATATAATATACATATATATATATATATATATAATATAACTTATTTTTCTTACTATAAATATATATAATATATATATAATATATAATATATATATATATAAAATACATATATTATAAATAACTATAATATATAATATATATATATATATAATAGTATATATATATATAATATATATATATTATATATTATATATATATATATAATATATATATATAATTATTATATATATATATATATATATATATATAGTATAGAAAATTTATTTGTCGTACATTTTATATATATATAATATATATATATATATATATATATAATATATATTATACTATATATATATTATATATTATATATATATAATATTATATATATATATATATATAAATATATTATTATATTTATATATATATATATATAATATATAATATATATATCATTATATATATATATATAATCCCACATATAATATAAAATATATATATATATATAAACTACATATTAATATAATATATATAATATTATATATCCATATATATATATATTATATATATAATATATACCATATATACATATATATACTATATATATCAATGTATGCATTACATATATATACTATATATATAATATATATATATATATATATATATATATATAATATATTAATCTAATAATATATATAATATATTAATTATAAAAAATTATATTTATATTATTTTTTTGTATATTCAATAAATATATATATATATACTATATATATAATATAATATTATAATATATAATAATAGAAAGTAAATTAATATACCTGAAGTAATATGTATACTAAATAATATAATATATAATATTATAATAAGTATTATATATATAATTATCTAAATAGTATATATATATACTTTTATATATAATATATATATATAATAATATATATATATATATATATAATCCATTATGCTATAGTTACTGAGTATGTTTTAGTTGAAAAAAATTTATAAACTATAATAATAAATATTATAAACTAAATGAATAGCATTGATATACCAATAATAATAACTTATATATATAAGAAGAACTATATATATATATAATCAACACTATACTACTATATATATATATAATAATATATAATATAACGTATATATATATACTAAAAATAAATATGATGTCTTTTTTACTATATATATATATAATATCAAATTATATCAATTTTTAAAATTATATAATATAAATATATAATTATATATAATATTAAAATAAATTATAAATATTATCTACTATATAATAATACTATATGCGTATACTTATATACATTAAGATATTTATATAATATATACCGTCAGTTTATATTTATAACTGGTTTCGTTTATAATATTCGCAATTCATATATAATATATAATATAAATATAAAATCAATTATTTAAGAATAAGGAATCATGAATAATATTACCAATGCATCTTTCAATTTAATAAGTTTTTATAAGTTATATATTTGGATAAAGGTTCATATATAGGATGATTAATTATATATAATATATAATCACCCATAGTGTTATTATATATATATATATTAATATCATAATAAATTATATTTAATATATATATATATAATATATTATATATAATTATATTAATAATAGTTATATATTTATATATATATATTATTATATATAATATATAATATATAATTAATATATAATAATAATATATAATAATATAATATTAATTATATATATATTATTAATATACTTAATGTATCTGAATAATATTACTGCATAAAATATCGATTTATAATGTAATTAGATATATTAACAAATAGATTTATCACTCGTACATTTTCAGAGTATTTCTCTACATCGATCAACTCCTCTCATATACACATATAATACGACTATCATACTTCAATACTAAAAAAACTTATTTAGATGCCTCTTCATGACGTAAAAGAGTAAATTTTAAACATATATATATATAATATTATATATATACTATAATAATATATATTATAATATATATTATATATTATATATATAATATATTACATTTATAAATTAATATATTAATATCTTCTTCTATATTTATATATATTATTATATATAAATATATATATAATTAATATAATATATATAAATATATATATATATATATATAATATATATATATAATATATAATATATAAATTAATATAATATAAATATATATAATATATATTTTTTTATATAATTAATATAATTATATATATTTTTTATTACATATTATTATATTATATATTTTATAATTATTTCCATCTAACTATAGGTATTTTTTCAAAGTAACGTATCGACAAAGCGATTTGTTTTTTTTTCATTCTGACGATATATAATTAATATATATATATATATTATATATAATCTAATATTTAAATATATTATATATATATATTATATATTATTATTTACTAATATATTATAATAATATTATATAAATATATTATATATATATTAATATAAATTATATATTTATATATTATTATATATATATATAATTATATATATATATATATATATATGTAATTACTTTATTCGAGCACTCTATACTAAAGCTTTACCGCCGCCATATTTCAAAACACTATACAAACACACGAATATATTATATATATATATATATATAATATTATTATATATAAGATATATATATTATTATATATATTATATATATATTATTATATATATATATATAATATATATATATATATATATATATATATATATATATATATTATATAATACTTATTTATATATATATAATATTAAATATATAAAATATATATATATATTATATAATTATAATATATATTTAATTAATATATATTATATATATATATTATATATGTATATAACTATTATTATAATATTATAATATAATATATATATATTATGATTTATATAATATTATTAATATATAATTATATATTATATTATTATATATATTATATTATATTAAATAAGATATATATAATATATAAAACAAAAATAAAATAAAGGAAGCATGTCATTTTTGTAACATAAAATGAAAAAATTTAACGGCTATATATATATATATATATATAGTATATATATATATATATATATATATATATATATATATATATATAATATATATATATATATATATATATATATATATATAATATATATATATATATATATATATATATATAGTAAGGGGTGCACAACCTCCGCTAAAATGCCGCAACCGGCTGGTTTTACCCCACCTGTGACCCTTATTACCCCACCTGTGACCCTTATTACCCCACCTGTCACTAGGTTTTTAGTAATACACATATATATATATTTTTATTTTTATTTATTTTTGCGGGTTTTTACCCCCTAAGGGGGGTTTTTGGGGGGTCGTTTTTCAAGCTTGACGTGTCAAGGTTGGTACTTTTTACTAATTTTTACCATTTTTTTTAGAAATTTTGCTACTTTTTTAACGTTTTGCCAGATTTGTCGCTAAATCTGGCAACCTAATCCGCTAAATTTGACCTTTTTAAGCATTTTTTGGCACTTTTTAGCAATTTTTTGGTACTTTTTAGCATTTTTAGCTACTTTTTTTAAGCCTTTTTTAGCGTTTTGTTCATAATTCAGGTCAAGATCCCCAACTCCGGAGGATTTTGGGGATTTTTCCCATTGACAGCCCTGCACGTCGAAGGCAAAGACTTGAAACCACTTTCGAAGGTTTTTGGAAAATTCCAGTCATGTCGGCAGCTGACTTGGAAGCCTGCAGCCCGCAGCCCATCGCCGCCCGTCTCGAGTCTGTAAACATTCGATTACTATTTTATTTTATAAGTTTCATTTTACATTTATTCTTTGTGTTTATTTTTTCAATTTAAATTTTTATTATTTTTATTTATACTTTGTGTTTAATTTTTTATTTATTTATTTTAATTTTACTTATTTGAATTTATTTTTACACTTTGTGTTTAATTTTTTATTTATTTATTTTAATTTTACTTATTTAAATTTATTTTACACTTTGTGTTTAATTTTTTATTTTTATTTATTTATTTTAATTTTACTTATTTAAATTTTTTAATTACTTTTTAAATTTTATTTCTTTTTCTTTTTTAAAATTTTATGCTTTTTATGTTTATAACTTAAAAAATTTGCATTTTTACATACCCTAAAGCAGTAAATCAGTAAATCAGTAAATCAAAGTACCATCCAACCACCCTCCTACCCATCCGTGATCTATTGATCTATTGATCTATTGATCTATTGATTCAAGTCATATTTTGTATAACATAACACAAAAACTTTTATTTATTTTTGTTTATTTCTTTAAACATTTTGTTTTTACTAAAAAATTTATTCTTTTTATGTTTATAACGTAAAAATTTGCATTTTATACCATAACCTTAAAATCAGTAAAATCGTAAATAGTAAAATCAGTAACTCGTAAATCAAACTGTCCTTCCATACCCTCACACCTTTCGTGATTTTGATCTATTGATCTAGTGGTCTATTGATATATTGATTCAAGTCATATTTTTATTAAAATTGTAAATGTTTTACATACTGTAAATCAGTAAATCAAACTACCCTCCTGCCACCCTCCTACCCAACCGTGATCTATTGATCTATTGATCTATTGATCTATTGATCTATTGATTCAAGTCATATTTTGTATAATATAACACAAAACTTTTATTTATTTTTGTTTTGTTTCTTTAAACATTATGTTTTTACTATAAAAATATAATTTTTATTTTGTTTTAAACATTTTGTTTTTACTAAAATTTATTCTTTTATGTTTATAACTTAAAAATCTTGCATTTAAGTCCCTGGTCTAGTATCAGTAATCAGTAAATAAAACCAACACCACCACCACCACCCCCTACCCCCGTGATCTATTGAATTATTGATCTATTGATCAATCTATTGATCTATTGATTTCAAGTCATATTTTGTATAACATAACACAAAACTTTTATTTATTTTTTGTTTATTCTGTTTAAAAACATTTTTGTTTTAACTAAATTTATTTCCATTTTATGTTATAACTTAAAAATATTTGCCTTTTTACATCACCTAAAGCAGTAAATCAGTAAATATAATCATTCACTCCACCTCTCCCACCACCTCCTCCGTACCACCTGATCTATTATTGATCTATTGATTCTATTGATTTCTATTGATTACAAGTCATATTTTGTATAACATAACAAACAAAAACTTTTATTTATTTTAGCTTATTCTGTTTAAAAAATTTTGTTTTAACTAAAATTTATTATCATATTTTATTTTATATAACTTAAAATATTTTGCCTTTTTACATACCCTAAAGCAGTAAAATCACGTAAATAAGTAAATTAGTAAATCAACTGTATCCGCCACCTCCATACCCTACCCCAACCGTGAACTCTATTGATCTATTGCATCTATTGGATTGTCATAACTCTTTAATAATATAACACAAATTTTAATTATTCTAAGTTGATTTCTAACAATTTTTTTTTGTGTGCATTTGATGCCTTTTTTGTATATTACTGAAAATAATTTGCCAATTTTTCATCTAAACACCGTAAAATCAGTAAATTATTCACGTAAATCAACAACTGTATCAGACACCGCTCATACCCAAGAACCGTGGATCTATTGATCTATTGATTCAAGGTCATATTTTTGTATAATATAAAACAAACTTTTAATTTATTTTTGTTTTTGTTTTCTTTAAACATTTGTTTTTTACTCCAAAAATTATTATTTTTATGTTTTAATACATCAGTAAAATTGTAATGTTTTACATACTCCTAAAGCAGTAATCACGTTAAAAATCAGATAATCAGTAATCAAAGGTACCTCCAGCCAGCCTCCACCTCCATAATCTTTGATCTATTGATTATTGATCTATTGATTTAAAAGTCATATTTTGTATGATATAAAACAAAACTTTTAATTTATTTGTTCTGTTTTGTTTTTAAACATTTGTTTTTACTAAAATTCATTTATTTTGGTTTTACTTTTACTTACAAATTTAAGTTTTTAACTACCCTAAAGCAGTAAATTCAGTAAATCAGTCAATCAGTAAAATCAGTAAAGCAGTAAAATCAGTAACAGCAGTAAATCAGTAAATTCAGTTAAAAGCAGTAAATTCAACTGTCCATCCTAACACTACCCTTCCTGATCTATTAATTCTATTGATCTATTGGATCTATTGATTCAGTCATATTTTGTATAACATAAAAAAAAAACTTTATTTAATTTTATTTTGGTTTTCTTTTTAAAATAAAATTTTGTTTTTAACTAAAAAATTTATTCTTTTAATGTTTATAAACTTAAAAAATTTGCATTTTTACAGACCTTAAAGCAGTAAATCAAGTAGAATCAGTAATCAGTAATATCAGTAAATCAAAACTGCCAAAACTACCCTCCGCTACCCTTCCATGATCTATTGATCTATTGATCTATTGATCCCTTGATTGATTCAAGTCAATATTTTGTATAACATACAACAAAAACTTTTTATTTTATTTTTTGTTTTGTTTCTTTTAAACATTTTGTTTTTACTAAAAAATTTATTCTTTTTTATGTTTTATAACATATGAGTAAAATGTATAGTTTAACTGATCCCCTCAAGCAGTAAATCAAGTAAAAAATCAGTTAATTTTCCCTCCTGCCCAACCGTGATCTATTGATATATTGGATCTATGATAATTCATTGAGGTATTGATGCCGTCATATTTTGTATATGATTTTTAATCTTTTATGGATTTGGTTTTGTTTTCTTTTTAAAAACTTTATGTTTTTTAACTAAAAAAAAATTATTCTTTTTTATGTATATAACTTTTAAAAAAATCGTTGCATTTTTACAATACCTTAAAAGTAAAAATTCAGGTAAAAATCAGTAAATCAACTTGTATATCCAGGCACCCTCAACCAAACCGTGATCTAATTGATCTATTGATCTATTGATCTATTGATTTTCAAGTCATTATTGTTTGATAATATGACTAAACAAGTTTATTCAATTTTTGTTTTGTTTTCTTTAAAATATTTTGTTTTTACTTAAAAAATTTATTTCATTTTTATGTTTTATAAATAGTAATGTAATAGTTTTACCTGATCCTAACAGCAGTAAATCAGTACATCAGTTAATCAAACTACTGCCCTCCTACCCTTCCAGGATATTGATCTATTGATCTATTGATTCAAGTCATTTTTGTATACCATATACAAAAACTTTTATTTATTTTGTTTTTGTTTTCTTTAAAAAGCATTTTGTTTTTAACTAAAAAATAAGTTTATTCTTTTTATGTATTATAACTTTAAAAAAATTACATTTTTAACATACCTTAAGGCAGGTAAAATCAGTAACTCAGGTTTAATATTCCAAAATAATCCTCCTACCCTTCATGATCTTTGATCTATTGATCTATTGATGATAATGATCTATTGATCTACTGATTTACAAGTTCATACTTTTTAATTAAAATTTGTTATGTTTTACATTCCCTAAACGTAAAAATCAATAAATTAGTTAATTACAGCCTTCCAGCCACCTTCCTATCTTTCCATGATCTATTGATCTATTGATCTATTGATCTATTGATCTATTGATTCAAGTCATATTTTTTATAACTTATTTCAAAACTTTTATTTATTTTGTTTTGTTTTCGTAAAATTATTTTTTACTATAATATTATTTATTTTGTTTTGTTTCTTTAAACTTTTGTTTTTACTTAAAAACATTATTCTTTTTATGTTTATAACATAGTAAATGTATAGTTTATTTACTGATCTACAAGCAGTAAAATCGTTATGCAACTGCCTCCTACTCTTCCCACGGATCTATTGATCTTATTGATTATTGATTCAAGTCATATTTTTGTTATAACATAACAAACTTTTATTTATTTTGGTTTTGTTTTCTTTAAAACTTTTTTTAAAAAAAAAAATAATTATTCTTTTTATGTATTAACTAAAAAAAAATTACATTTTTTACATACTTAAAGCAGTAAATAGTAAATCAAGTTATTCAAACTATCCTCCTTACCCTTCCATGATTATTGATCTAATTGATCTATTGATTCAAGATCTATTGATCTACTGATTCGTCATATTTTTATTAAAATTGTTAATGTTTTACATACTAAGCAGTATCAATAATCACGTTAATTAACCTGGCCTTCCAGCCAACCTTCCTATCAATTCCATGATCTATTGATCTATTGAATCTCTCTGATCTATTGATCTATTGATTTTTCAAGTATATTTTGTATAGTTTGCTAAACTTTTAAATTTTTCTGTTAACATTTTTTTAAAACATTATGTTTTTACTATAAAAATTTTATTTAATTTTGTTTTATTGCTTTAACCATTTTGTTTTTACTAAAACAATTAATTTCTTTTTCATGTTTAAATAACTTAAAAATTTCATTTTTACAATACCCCTTAAAGCAGTACATTCGTAAATCAAACACCCCCACTCTATTCTCCTACCATTCGTGATCTATTGATTCTATGATCTATTGATCTAATGTCTCTCTATTGGATCTATTGATTTTTGATTCAGTCATATTATAAAGTATCTTTTTTTGTATTAAAACATAAACAAAACTAAATCCTGTTGCTGTGTTGTTGTTTGTTGAAAATGTCGCGGTTTGTTTGTTTGCAGTTGTTGAACATGGTTGCATTTGTTACATTTGTTTGTTGTTGTTGAATGTTGCACTTTGTTACA
>JABUQX010042411.1:15000-22500 GCA_015478945.1 Trachelipus rathkii | reverse complement strand
AGAATCATTTTTTTAGTAAAACAAAATGTTTTAAAGAAACAAAACAAATAATAAGTTTTGTGGTTATATTATACAATATGACTTGAATAAATAGAATCAATAGATCAAAGATCACGGTTGGGTAGGAGGGTGGCTGGATACAGTTTGATTTAACATCTGATTTAAAACTGATTTACTCGCTTTAGGCGTCTGTAAAAGGGCAAAATATTTTAGTTATAAACATAAAATGGAAAATAATTTTAGTTAAAAAATTTTTTAAAACAGAATAAGCAAAATAATAAAAGTTTTTGTGTTATGTTATACAAATATGCGACTTGAATCAAATGATCAATAGATCAATAGATCAATGGTTGGGGAGGGTGGGGGTGGGTGGTTTGTTTAACTGATTTACGTGATTTACTGATTTACTGATTTACTAACTTACTGTTCCCTTGTAAAAAGGCAAATATTTTAAGTTATAAATATAAGATGAATAAATTTTAGTTAACAAAATGTTTTAAACAGATAAAAAAGAAAATAATAAAAGTTTTTGTGTTATGTTATATCAAATATGAACTTGATCAATAGATCAATGTGTCATAGATCAATAGAATTCAATAGATCAGTTTGGGTAGGGGGGGGGTGTTGTTTGATTTTACTGATTTACTGATTTTTTTGCTTTAGGAATGTAAAATGCAAATTTTTTAAGTTATAAACATAAAGAGTAAATTTTTAGTAAAAACAAATGTTTAAAACAAATAATATTTTTTATAATAAACATAATGTTTAAAGAAAAACAAAGCATAAATAAATAAAAGTTTGTTATGATCAATATGACTTGAATCAATAGATCAATAGATATAGATATAGATCAATAGTAATAGATCAGGTTGGGTAGGAGGGTGGCTGGAGGTAGTTTGATTTACTGATTTACTGCTTTACGATATGTAAACATATCAATTTTAATAAAAATATGACTTGAATTAATATATCAATGAACCACTAGATCAATAGATCATAGATCATGGAAGGTATGAGGTTATGGAGGACAGTTTGATTTACTGTTTACTGATTTTACTGATTTAAGGTATGTAAAATGCAATTTTTTACGTTCTAAAATAAAAAGATACATTTTTTAGTAAAAACAAAATGTTTAAGAAACAAAACAAAATAAATTAAAAGTTTTTGTTTATGTTATACATATGACTTTGATCAACAGATCAAATAGATACGGATGGGTATGAGGGTGGGTTGGATGGTACTTTGATTTACTGATTTTACTGTTTAGGGGTATGTAAAAATGCATTTTTTAAGTTATAAACATAAAAACATAAAATTTAAAAAAGAAAAAGATAAAATTTAAAAAGTAATTAAAAAATTTAAATAAGTAAAAATTAAAATAAATAAATAAAATAAAAAATTAACACAAATTAAAAAAAATTTAATAGTAAAATTAAATGAAATAATAAAAAAATTAACACAAAGTGTAAAAATAAATTTAAATAAGTAAAATTAAAACAAAATAATTTCTTAAAATAAAATTAAAAATAAATAAAAATAATAAAAATTTAAATTGAAAAAATAAACACACAGAATAAATGTATAATGAAATATTAAAATAAAATAGTAAATCGAATGTTTACAAGACTCCGAAGACGGGCGGCGTGGGCTGCGGGGCTGCAGGCCCTTCCAAGTCAGCTGCCGACATGATTGGAATTTTCCGAAAACCTTCGAAAGTGGTTTCAAGTCTTTGCCTTCGACGTGCAGGGCTGACAATGGGAAAAATCCCCAAAATCCTCCGAAGTTGGGGATCTTTGACCTGATATTGACAAAATGCTAAAAGGCTAAAAAAAGTAGCTAAAAATGCTAAAAGTGCCAAATAATAAAAGTGCCAAAAATGCTAAAAAAAGGTAACATTTGGAGCGGATTAAGGGGTTGCAGATTTAGCGACAAATTTGCAAACGCTTAAAAAAGTAGCCAAATTTTCTAAAAAAAAATGGTAAAAATTAGTAAAAAAGTATCACCTTGACTACGTCAAGCTTGAAAAAACGAAAACCCCCCTTAGGGGGTAAAAACCCGCAAAAAATAAATAAAAATACAAAATATATATATATGTGTAATTACTAAAAACCTAGTAAGGTGGGGTAATAAAGGGTGGGGTAATAAGGGTCACAGGTGGGGTAAAACCAGCCGGTTGCGGCATTTTAGCGGAGGTTTGCACCCCTTACTACTATATATATATATATATATTATATATTATATATATTATATATAATTATATATTATATATATATATATAATCATATATATATATATATATATTATATATATATATATTATATAAGAATGAGATGATAGATAGATAGATAGATAGATAGATAGATAGATAGATAGATAGATAGATAGATAGATAGATAGATAGATAGATAGATAGATAGATTAGCCTGTCGACACGATTGGATATCTTAGAAACAGACAAAAACAAAATATGAAATAATATAAATATTAAGATGGAAATGAGCAAAACTTGGAAAAGTTGTAAATAATTTTGTGAAACGAATGGCTAAAGAAAGAATAATTGCAAAATTATTTTCAACGGGAGTGGATCTTGTAAGTAGTCTTAAAGCGCCTAGGCTAGCAACCAGACCATTCCATTTTTTGCCACATTATGCTTGAAACCACTTAGGACCAACATTGGATGGCAACCAATGCACCTAGAAACTTGATTTTCTAGAGAATTCTGGGGGAAATAATTTAGAAGTCAAATGTAAGAAAATAATAGTCCAACTGATAATGTGGAAAGGTTTAAAACCTTACCTGGAGTGTGAAGCTCAAGGATTAGCATTGGAGATCGCTCCGAAAAACACAATCTTCAAGAGAACTCTGGAAGAATGAGCTTAGAGGTTATAATAATGGTAATGCTGGTCCGACTGACAGGGTGATGGCCATTTCTGAGAGTGAATGAAGAAAAAGAAAGAAAAATTTAATGATTTTAGGAAGGGTAGATCTTGTCAAACTCATTTTTTAGATTTTTGCTGATTGTGCTGACAAAGTAAATCAGTTAATACTTATTTAAATTTCAACAACAGAAAAGTATCCCATGCTGGGCTATTGCACAAATTATCCCAAAATTGCTTAGGTGAAGAGAGTTTTAACTGAATTAAAAATTGGTTGAATAACTAAAGACAACTTGTTCTGCTTTACGTTCACAAATCAGCATGGATGGGAGCTAGTTAAATGTAGTGTTTCTAATACACCGTGCTGTGTGTGCAAACTTCTTTTCTTTATCTAAATAATTAAATTAAATACAATAAAAAATAACATATATTATATATATATATATATATATATATATATATATATATAAGTATATCATTAATATATATATATATATATATATATATATATATATATATATATATTTGTATTTATAGATATTTGTTTATAAATGAATGCGAGATAAAGAAAATATATATATATATATATAGTATATATATATATATAACTATATATATAACTATATATATATATAATATACCACAGTGTTTGGGCACTTGCCGCAACTTGTTGCGGCCGTAATTGCGATCGCAATTATTTTCGGCGGTTTGCGATGCGCCGCCAGATTATTTTGAATGAGTGCGATTGGTTTGCGATCGCAATTTGATTTTGGGCAAAATTAAACCGCAATCGCAACCGCAACTTTAAAAAATATTGGAAAAAAAATTAAAAAATTCAATTCTATTTTGGTTTGAAATTGTTTCAAACCGTAACAAGTTTAGACATGTTATTACAGTATGCACCCGGTCTCGTTTCTTTGTATGCGCAGCGGTATTAGTCTAAATTCAACTATTGCTGAAATAAATTGTGTTTTTCCGATTTTCGTAAAGACTTTTCACTCTTGAATTAAAATGGATCGTTTTCTTGACGAAAGCATTAAGTAAAAATATTTCCGGTCCCATACCTACTATTTTTTCAAGTGAAGGTGATATTTTTTTACCAGTTAGATATCCTAGTCTGACTGTTTAAGTAGCTCTCTAATGCCTAGAAGTAGAAACTGTAGAAAGCGTCGCATCACCAAAAACCCCCACTGGCCTCCTTAACCTACCAAAGAATCTTTTTGATGTTTGTCATTTCATACGAAGTCATTGATCATATTTATAAAGTTCATTTAAACTAACCTAGTTTAAAAATTCTTCAAATTTTAATTAGGCTATATATCTATAAGTTTTACCTCTAACCCTATTCTCAGCCAGGCCCGTACTCACACTTAACTCCTTTCTCTACTAATCTAAAGTTGACATCGATATTGTTGTATTGATCTATTGATTCAAGTCATATTTGCATATGGAGGATATAACAGAACAAGAAACTTTACTCTAATTTTTCGTGTTTACTGTTTTGAATTATGTTTTTAACATTATTATATCTCTATAAAATGATCTACATTCCTCTACTGTCACCACACACACACACACACCACACACTGTCTCATCAACATATTGCTTATAACCCATTTCTTTTTACATTACAACTTCTAACACAAATAAGATATTTAAATTACAGACTCTTCAAGGCACATATGCACATTATTTTTATATCTCCCCGTATGTAATAGAGCAGTTTTAATTATCTCAGAGATTAAGCTCAAGGTTAAATATCTGAGTATTTTAAATCTTTCTTTAAATAAATCATGAAAATTCAAAGTAATCTAATTAGTTTGCATAACGCTTCTACTCCAGTCAGCATAATAAGAAAATGGCGATAAAAATTAAATATTAATGGTCTTATGGGAGAAAATAGCAAAATTATGTGCGAATCAAAGCCTAAGATTTTTTTTTTTAAATTTAAATAATAACGGTTTTTAGCGGTCTTTTCTGGCAGTCTTGGTAGTTTTATTCTCCATTTGATTTCGCAAAATTCAAATATAGCTACTTCTTTTTTCCATTCTTTGAAGCGAATTTTTATTCAAAATTTCTGTATTTAATGGTCAACTGTAATTATTTTCCTTTTCTATTAAGGAGAAAGAAGTTCTATATTTTTATGAGCTTTGAATTGAAATTAGAATCTGTAATTATAGGTGGAAGAATGTGAAGCAGCAAATTTAATATTTCAATGTTTTCTTTTTTTCTTTAGCGTATTGTGATAATTATTATTTTGTTCAACGATTACAAATAAGTTGATGTTATGTAATTAATTCAAATATTTTCAATTTCTTTTTTTGCAATAAATATTAAGAAAACAAGATATTCAGGAAACTCACTATTATCTTATATATTAGAACCATTACAGTCAAAACGAGCACATTATTGATAATAATCATTCACATCAACTATCGTCATCATCATAATATTATTTATCATCAACCACAAATCAAAGATAACAGTAAATATAATCATCAGTGCATCAACACAACTAACATATTATCACCATTCCATCCACCTATTCATTTTCATCACTATATCATCAAAATTTCAGTTACTATTATCATTGACAAAATAGAATTTCAAAAGGGTATTATTATCATATAATTATTATTATCATCTCTATTCTATTCAGCATAAACAGATTTCTCTCCTATTACTCACTCGTCATTATCATTATCTCGACTGTCTCGCCATTATTATTAACTTATTATTAGTTATTATAAATAATTATTTATTATTATTATCTATTGATTATTATTTTATATATATTATTATTATTTATTCATTATTATTAGATTATTAATTTTATTATATTATTATTATTATATTGATTTTTATTTTTTTATTATCTATTTTTCAATTATTATTATTAGATTATTATTTATTCATTTATATCTATTAATTATTATATATTATTCATAATTATTATTTAGTATATATTTATTATGTATTAATTCATTTATTATTATATATTATTTATTATTATTAGGTATTTTTATTCATTTTTATATATTAGTTATCATTATGTACAATTGATTCATTATTTAAATGCAACACTAGAATTTTCAGCAGGATTTTGAAGACATGTGTAAGCGTATCTCGAACTCTGGCTGGAGTACTGAAAAATTGCTGTACCAAAATGTAACAAATTCAAAAAAACAGACCGGTATTCTACTTCCGAACCCACACGACGTAATATCGCACATCCATTTTTTTTACCATTTTTGGATGATTAATATCAGCATTAGCAGAGAGGTTTTTAAATTCATAAAGAAATATATCTTCCTGCAATTGTCATACCGAACAGATGTAATGTGCCATATGAGAAGATAAACGATTGTGTAACATTTTACAAAGGAAGATTCGAAAGCCAATTGAAGATTTAGCAAAAACAGAATGGGATTTATTGAAGTTGAAATGCATCATATCACAGATCGTCCAAAAACACTGTCAATAGACGGAATTAGCTTCTGATTCAGCAGAGACAATTTTCAATATTTACACTCTTGTTGCAAATTACTTGCGCAATTTCAAACCGTGCTCCTGCTTCAGTGGAAAAAAAAAAAAAAAAAAAAAAAAAAAAAAAAAAAAAAAAAAAAAAAAAAAAAAAAAAAATAAATAAAATAAAAAAAAAAAAAATAAAAAAAAAAAAAAAAAAAAGAAAAAAAAAATTAAAAAAACAAAAAAAAAAACGAGCTTTCAACATTAAGATTTCTGAAAACCCTAACTTGGAAATATTGTCTGGAGATGAAGCCTTATGGGACTTCTCCTTCAGCATACATACTATCAGAAAATATTGCCATATAAAAACCGAAAATGTTAATCTGGACCTTTGACTCACTCTCATTCCCGGCGATTAAATCTTTAACAATTACGGTAAGTGATTTTCTTAAATTGTTATAAATAATCCATTTTTTCTTCATTGAAACCCCAATATTTATCTCTTTCCACTTTATATAGATAATACTACACATATACTATATTATAGTAGATATATAATTACTAATATATATATATATCTCATTTCAAATAATGTTAAATATGTGTATATAATATATATTTTCGTGTTATATATTAATACTATATATATATATATATATATATAATAATAAGAAACGATTTTTGTCTGGCCCCCCCGAACAAAAAATTCTGGATACCACTGATATATTACTACTATTTTAATATCATATAGATAGCTATAATATACTATATAATAATATATAATATATATATATATATAATATATATATATATATAATACTATATATCATACATATATATTATATATATATATTCATAATATATATATATATTATATATATATCATATATAATATAATATAATAATATAATTATATATATATAATATATAATTATTATAATAATATATATAAATATATATATTAATATATATATATATTATAATATATATAATATATATATACTAATATATATTAATTATAAATACTTATATATATATATATATATACAAATATATCACAGGATAGTGTTGTTGTTAGGAAATGCTTATGCTAAAAATTAAATTATGTCACACAAGCACAGCAGTTACTTTCTAGTGTCCATTTCTGGTAATAAAA
>JABUQX010042411.1:0-10000 GCA_015478945.1 Trachelipus rathkii | reverse complement strand
TACTGATACCGGTATCGCCCAACACTTTTTTTGAAAGTCCGAGTAACGTATCGCCCACATCAAATTTTCTGATTATTTGTACCGAGGTAACCGTAAAAAAAAATGGAAGTTCATCGCGAAACGTCAGTATGTAACAACGACGTTTCCGAGAGAAAATGGTGTCGTGGGTTTTTTTTAATTTTTTTTTTTTTAATAGATAGTATGAAATAACTGTCTTATTATATTCTGTGATCAATGTTTTTAATTCATTATAATCTGACAAACCAGATAAAAAGGCCTCCAATTATCATATTTTATCAGCATATAGGACGCAAAATTCATGCAATTATTTAAACACCAAGCTGATTTACACTGAATTTTCATTGAAACTTAGAAGAAATAGTCTGTAACATGATCCGCTAGTGAACGCAAAGTTTTAACAAATAAATTTAGAAAATGAGGACCTGGAAAAAAGTTGTCTGCAAAAATTCTTCACACTTCAATGACTAATACGGCAGATGCTTCAATTTGTTAAAAAAAGTGATATGCTTCCTATAATATACTTTGGTTCGAAACACAATCTAAAGATATATTTCTATAATTTCCACGCACTCACGTCCGGTGGGGCACGGGGAGGGAAGCCCCCTGCTAAACTATGCATTCTATTACCGGCAGTTCATGTGCCATGGCATATCATTCTAGCATCTAAAGTTGTTAAGTTAAATGCTACTTTATTTACATGCATCTAGCAATTTTTTAATTATCTACTTATTTTTTCTAAAATTCAAAATGACCCATTCTTCCTATAACACAACAGGTCTTTCTCACTATATATAATATACATCATATATATATAATATATATATATATATATAATTAAGTAGTAATATATAATATATATATATACTATATATTATATATACTATATATATTATACTATTATACATATATATATAATATTAGTATATATATATATAATATATATATTATATAGTATACTATCATATATATGTGCGGGGTGTGTGTGTGGGTCGTCGTGTTGCTGTCCAGTGTGTCGTAGTGTGTGTGTGGTGCTGTGTTGGGTCTGTGTGTGTGTGGTGTGTGTGCAGTGTGTGTGTGTGTCTGTGTAGTGTGTGTGATGTTGTGGTGATGTGTGTGTGGTTGTGGATGTGTGAATGTGGGGGTCTCCTCAGCTAATTGTGCAAACAACGACATAATTTCCGTAAATGATGTCACCATTTATCTTAGAAACTTGATGTAGGACTAAAGAGGGTCTCTGTATCGCGAATTGCTCAATTTTGAACCCTTTCGAATTTTTCAAAAAAACCGTGTGGCTCCGATAAATTAAATTGACATTTTTATGGCAAAAAATTATTGTAGGGTTTCATAGAGACAGATAATCTCGATTCAATGTAGTTTACCTCTCAATTACACGCCCGGAAAAATACGTGCTGACCTGCCCGTATAGTTACAACAAATGTTAAATGTAATAATCAGGTTTAGAACATTCGTGAAATTGAGGGCCGAAACCCCATATTACAGTAAGCGTCACCGTTATCCTATATTAGGTACTTATTAATAGTTAGTTACGATGAATAGTTATGATTTATAACAGAATGATTTATAACTACTGCTACAACATCGTTTATATACAGTCCACAATACAGTATTTATTTCGGATTATAGTACTGAAATCCTTTCATTAGTACCCTTCACCTGATTTATCGTAGTACATTCTGGTCATCGACTATGCGGATGTAATACATTATGAACGCCGGGCGCGAAATGTCAGCGCTTCATTCAAAACGCGAAGTCAGCCCGTCTGATCCACACCTTGTCATGTTGCCAATGTGATATTTCCGGAGTCGACTATCGGACAAGCGTGAGTGATTCGACTATAAGAGGTTAATTAACTGATTTCTATCTGGTGTGCATGCTGACCACCGTAGACACGATTCTTCAGGTAGCCCAAGGTAATACTCCAGCTGAGTTAAGTTCCAGGTGATCATAGAGAGGACACGGAAATAGGACCCAATAGTTCCTCAGTCCACCTACCGGAGCTGCTTTACGTTAGATGATTGTTGCACAGCCTTGCCTGTATGTCGCTGGGCACTTTTCATGCTGGAGTACAAAATTTTGACGTGTCTGTAATGGATACGTACACGAGGCAAGGTCTGACAAAGTAGTGTCCAGAAATTTTTGATTTCATTCGCTATCTAGGTTTATATGGTAAATGTCCGGCCCGATGAGTATATTATCTAGCAGTTCACACACATTTATGGAGTAAACTACCTGGTGTCGCGTGCTGTAGGTGATGATGCGATGTATTTACCATCGGTCCCGGACCGATAATTCCACATCACAATCGTGCCAAGATTGGTAAACCTGGCCTCATCCGTCACAAAATGTACGGAGCTGCCCGTCAAGTTATGTCAAACATGGAACACATTTGTACTACGAACTACAACCAACGTCCGGGGCATCGCCGACGATGCAGACCGTGCACACTGTGTGCTCTGTAATGAAAAAATGAATGTACATATGTAGAATGCACACGTTACCGTTTATTGTCTGCGTAAGTAGGTTAGGTCTGGGTGTTCCAGTGGTATTACGATAGAAAAGTCAACTCCATGTCCAGGGTACGGGTGGCGGAGGTTGACTTGGGTTTGGCACGAGATGGTGAGGTTAGGCATCGAACCTTATTTCTTTGAAACCAGTGTACAATCTATGCTCATGTATAGTGGAATGCGGTTCCAAACGATTTGGATATCTCCGACTATACACCTCCGTAGCTCTGTGGGCAATTCTTGTCTCACAGACAAAAACGCCTCAACCAACTCCGTCGTTCCTGGGTGTATACAATCTATTAGGACATTAGGGTCTATCGGATGGTACAATTAAAATAGAAAAACTGATGCTAAGACACACAGATTATACATTTCGTAATAAATTGCTCCGCCTGAGCTGTTGTACGATCATATACTGGACAATACCGATCCCCAACAACAGTAGATGTTGTACATCATTACCTTCAGAAAATTCATAATTTAGTTGGCTGACAATACTAGCAAATTGAAAAAATATTAACATAAATGTGATTTACCCTTCATGGCAGAATTTATATGGGTTTCTACCCCCATTCAGACTTTTCTGAACGCCATTAACACTAACCTATTGGTCAGTTAAATATTCCCCGCTGACACAGTATGCTGCAACATATACTTCCACGCAGGAATTGCAGGAAACAAACGATTATTGATCTAGGATGACGGTCTCAATGAAAACTACATAATTTCTTGCCATAGAATGCAAATTTCGCTCGAAACTACACGGTGTTTATTGAAATTGGAAGGCGTTATGAGAAAACTCCGCAATACAAGTGCATACCGCGCAATCAACCTAATAACTAGATTAGCAAAAACATACATCTCCGATATTAATTAAGACACCTTTTTATCAAACAAGAATTTAATAATAGATACCATCTGCACATCAATACGGAAAATTATTTAAAATTCTTTAAAATACTATATACATATATATATATATAAATATATATGTAATATATATTATCTACTATATATATTATATATTATATATATATATATATATTATATATATATAGATATAATATATATTATATTAATATATATGTTACTTAATAATAATATATATAATTATGATATATATCATATCATATATTATACTATATATCATATATATATATATAATAAATATATATACTATATATATACTATATCTTATAAATAATACTCTAAAACAGACGGATAGCACAGAAACAACATTAATACTATATGCCTTATAGTAACTATGATAACATATTTTATTGACAATCCAGTTACTCAAAGTACTTGTTTATTCCACATATCATACGAACAATGATATCGATGTACCGGCAGATACAGTAACGAGTACGGGTACTGCACCAAAGCGTTTTACACAAAGTACC
Organism: Trachelipus rathkii; assembly: GCA_015478945.1. Taxonomy (NCBI): domain Eukaryota; kingdom Metazoa; phylum Arthropoda; class Malacostraca; order Isopoda; family Trachelipodidae; genus Trachelipus; species Trachelipus rathkii. The sequence continues at coordinate 6,051 of JABUQX010042411.1, read as the reverse complement.
GAAGTACAGGAATATCGCCACAAGCTAATTTTTTCGACAGTACCAGATGCGTTACCGGGATCGCAAACAATTCTTCACTGGGTGACCGATGACCCACTCATGACTTGGTTGATTACCGCACTAAATAGTGACAATAAATGGTAGATGTGAACAACCGGACTAGAAAAAACTGATTTTACTTCATACTACCCACTTACTATCTAACTACTACGTACTACTATATACTACTTACTAACTACTAATAATTAATAATTAATAATCAATCAATAATAATATAATAATCAATAATAAGATAATAAAATAATAATAATACATAATAATAAATCAATAATAAATAAAATAATAATAATAATAATACATAATCATAATAATAATACATAATAAGAATAAAATAATTCAATAATAATAATAAAATAATAATAATAATAATAATAAGTAATAATAATAATAATAAATAATAATCAATAATAAATATAAAATATTAATAATCAATAATAATAATAACATTAATAATATAATAAATAATAATAATACTAATAATAACTACATAATCAATAATAATAAGCAATATAATAATACTAATAAATAATAATAATAATATAATAATAATATAATGACGATGACAGTGATGATGATGATAATGACGAGGGAGCTAATAGGAGGAAACAGAGATTTAAGCCTGAAAGCGTAAGATGATATTTAAATAATATAGGGATGATCATGATGATTCTTATGAATTCATCATTTTCAAGATAGATAGTAAATGGATATTGATAGATGAATAATGAAAAGATAGTTTGATTTGATCGTGATAAAATGTTAGTTTTGGTGGTGATGATCATGTTGATTATATTACACTAGTTATCTTGATGTGGTTGAGATAATGACTTATGCGATGACTGACGAAGTTGATTTTTCTTTTTTTTTTTACAGTTGATCACCACCACTCACGGACAAGGGCATAGCCCTATGCAAGGAGGGGGTGTTGCACGCCTTCATAGTGATGATTATGATCACAATAATGTGCTCGTTTTGATGCAATGGCTGTAATATTGAAGAATATTAGTGAGACCCTGAGTATCTTGTTTTCTTAATATTATAAAAAAAAAAAGAACATTAAAAAAACCTGAACACTGAATGAATTCTAAGTTTTGTTACTGATTATAATAATCATTGAACACAATAATAATTATCACAATATTATTCAATATTTAAGAAAATCAAAATACAAACTCCTGTGGCAGATGTAATTTTCAAATTTGTTTATTAAATTTCAATGCTCATGAAAATAAAAAACTCTCACGTTTTTCGATAAAGGAAAACGAAAATAAATGTACAGATGTGTCCGTTAAATACAGAAATTATATACTGTATAATATATTTGAATTATTTGCAAACCCAAGGAGGAGAATATCGAACTACGAAGATTGTCAGAAAAAGCACGTTAAAAACCGTATTTAATTATGAATTTTCAAAAAAAAAAAAACTTAGGCGACTGCACATAACTTTGCGATTTCCGCCCACTCAAGATCATATTAATATCTAATTTTTATCGCCATTTTCTTATTATTGTAACTAGGAGTAGAAAGCGTTAGCCAAACACAATAATTAGAAATTACTTTGAATTTTTCATTGACATTTAAAGAAGAGACAAGAAAACGCTCTCCCCCACTCCGTCTCCTCATTTACATTTTCAGATTAAAAAATCCATTTTTCATTTACTGGGACAGATTTCTTTTTATTTTTCTTCTACTTTTAAAGAAACGTTAAAAGATGGGGCATCAATCTTTTTCCTTCTTTTTTTTAACTCCAACTTTTTTTTCATGGAAAATTAAATTTAAAACAATTGAATAAGAACCGAAACAAGAACATACACAGATGCAAAAAGTATGAAGAAAAATTTCTTTTCACTTTCATTTGACAAAATTCAAACACACCTGTACACACACACGATATTAATATATATATATATTATACATATATATAATATAATAAATATATAAATTATATTATATATATATATATATATAATTATAATTATATATATAATAATATTACTATATAATATATATATATATATATAATATACTATATATATATATATACTACTTTATAGATATTACTATATACTATATATCATATATCTATATAACTATAATATATATGGTATCATATACTATATATATAATTATAATAATAATATATATACTATATATATATATATATTATATATATATAATATATATATATATATATTTTATATATATAATATATATATATATATATATATATATCTATATATATATATAAATAATTATATATAATATATATATATATATATATAATACTGATATATATAATATATATACTATATATATATAATATATATGATATACTATACTACTATTAGATATATCCTTTATTTTTATTGTTTTTTCTCGCTCTTATTCCTGCTGTTATTTCAATTCTTGTTTCTCTTTTCCTTGATTTTGTAAGTAATAATAATAATAATAATAATAATAATAATAATAATAATAATAATAATAATAATAATAATAATAATAATAATAATAATAATAATAATAATAATAATAATAATAAATACATAATAATAATAGATAAAACATAATAATAATAATAAAATATAATCAATAATAATCAAATAATAATAATACATAATAATTAATAATCAATAATAATAATACATAAAAATTAAATGTTAATAAATAATAATACTCATAATAAGCTTTGTATTGTTATAAAAATCATAACATTGAAACTAAAATTGTGATGATAAAACGAATTACTGTAGGTGATCTCCACTTATTAACAAAATGACTCCTGAAAATGCATGATTATTATCATTTGATAGATAAATGATGATTGTATATAATGATTATAATTAAAATATTGATGATTGATAATGATGATTGATGATAGTGTGATTATAATTGAATAGATAGAGGGGTATCATAATAGTTCTGATAACTATACACGGCAAGGTGAATTCTGATAATAGATGAGTAGTCATGAAAGGTGATAAAATAATAATTGTTCTTCGATAATTGCGGACCTTCACCATTTTCTTTAGATTTAATAAGGAAAAAAATCTATATATAAAATGAATTTTTAGTACTTATTTTACTTTTATTCTTCACTCGTAAATAAAAAAGCTTCTTTCAAAATAATTCATTAATGATAATCACCGAAACAGAAAAGAGCATAAATATTATTTTTGCTGCTATCACATTACAATCACTGATCCGTAATTTCAATTCAAAGACTCATGAAAGTCGAGTTCTTTCTCCTTCACATATCAGAAAAGGAAATAATAACCAGGTGTCCTTAATAAAGACAATTATTGAGGAAAAATTTGTTCGACAGACACTAGAAAAATAGAAGCTGGATGACATTGTGGAGAAATAAAAACTAGGCGAGACGGACAAAGAAAGTTAAAAACCTGTAATTATTTGAATTTTCACAAGAACCTTTAGGCTCGATGTAGCACATAAAATTATGATATTCCTCCAAGTAATATCATTAGTATTTAATATTATCATCATTCTTACAAATAAAATGGCTGCGCAGTAAGAAGCATTACGAAGCTAATTAGACATTACTTAGAAATTTTCAGAACTGTATTTTAAAAAAGAGACAAGAGACAGAAACCTCCTCTCTCTCTCTCTCTCTCTCTCCTCTCTCTCTCTCTCCTCTCTCTCTCTCTCTTCCTCTTCTCTCTCTCTCTCTCTCTCTTCTCTCTCTCTCTCTCTCTCTACCGTCTCACATTTGCAATAGATTTATGACTAAAAATGAACTCTTTGTTACTCCTTCTTTCTCTCTTTCCTTCTTTTTTCTTTTAAATGAAATTTAGGTAAAAAAACTATTTTCATTAAAATTTTTCTTTATGAAGAAAAGATTATTTTTATCTAAAAAAACTGAAATTTAAAAATGAATCTAAAAAGCCGAAAAAGACATTATCAAATATTTTAAAAAAATTTAACTCTAAAATTACGCTTCTAAAATATGGAAAAAATAGCAAAAAAAAAAAAACGTTGTGTGGCAAGAATAAAGGGTTAAATGTAAGCGTACAAAAAACACACAACGATATATACTATATAATATATATATATATATTATATATATAATAATTTATATACCGATATAATTATAGCTATACTACACATAATTCCTATAGTATATAGATACTATAAAAATTTAATATATATATATTGAAGTTTCTTCATATTTATAATTTGATTAAGAGTGTATTAAACACACTAATTATATAATAATAATTATATATCAATATTAATATACTATCATATAATATATAATATATATATATAATATATATATAATAATATAATATTATCATATATATATAATAATATATATATATATATATATAATATTACTATTATTATGGTGTGTGTGTGTGTGCTGTGTGTGTGTGTTTATGCCACCATTAATAGAATATATAAAAAGGAGAAAATTCAAATTTATTAATTATTTTAAAATTTGTAGGCAGGCGGAAGCTGTTTTCTCTTCGAAGCACGGCGAAGAAAATGTATCAGAATTCTTTCCTCGTAGTGGCAAGGGCATTTGAAAAACCCCCACTTCTAAAACCACTTTGCTCTCATTTCGGAATTGCTCGGTGCTAGTTGTAAATAATTAATTACCAACCAAACCACCACCTTGCAGAACACCTGCAGCAATAGATTGATATGTGTAAATATATATATATAATATATAATTATACTTATATATATAATATTATTTATATATATATATATAATAATATATATATATATATTATATTATATAAATATATACTATATATATATATTGTATATTTATATATATATATATATATATATATAACTATAAATATTAGTATAGTAATATATATATAATAATATATATAATATTATATAATATATATATTATATATATATATATTATACTATATATATATATAATATATAATACTATATATACTTTATATATACTATATATTATATATATATATATTATATATCATATATATATATATATAGTATATATATAATCATACTATATATACTATATATAATTATGCGTGTGCTGATGATGTCATAAATAGTACTGTTGTTAAGAAATGTTTTCGCTAAATATTAAATTAATCACGACGATCACTGCAGTTACCTTCCTAGTGTTCAGTCTCGGAAATAACAATAAATGTTATTACCTTTCCAACCCTCTGATAAATTCAATTTCGTAACTCTTGTAAAGGACCTATTTAAGAACCACTGTTTGCAGAAGATGCATTAGGAAATCTTCCCCATCGCCCACTTTAGCAGCGAGAATAACCAACAGTACACTGGCGCAACTACTAATTTAAATGATATGGAAATCTTAGAACATGGTGGGTACAGATATAATTTATTCAGAATAAAACCAGATTGTGCAATCAGCCTGCAAAGGCATAATTTGTATTCTAAACACTGGAAGTAGATTTATCTATTCTTAAGATGATAAGCAACATAAAGAAATAATAAAAAATAACGCCCGTGCCGCTATTTGAAACTTCGAACATATTATCTTTTACTTCCATTTACTGTACAACTTAGCTAGGAGCTTAGCCTCTGTTCCTTTTTAAATACATATTCTCATAATTAAATTTTTGAATGTAATTCTTTCATTTATTATGATCATGTTGATCACGAATAATTATCTTGGTTAGTGGAAACGGAGGTGTAGTTTGAAGCAGAGTGCTCAACAATTAAGATGAACAATTTTTCACAACAGGCAATACTACATTCAGCTTAAAAAAAAAAAAAAAGAATAAAAGGGAAGATTTTTTTTTCTTTTTAAAGAAATTATGACAGAAGTACAAGTAACTAGCGAGCCGGCAAAGATTTAGTCAGTAAAACATGCCTCACGCTGCTATCCAATTTTAAATTAGTCTTACTTTTAACGTCCTTCCTTTAAGGCAGTTTTAATGTTAATATGTGATTGTGGCCGACATCTTTATTATTAGATTAAAAAACAGAATTTATTTTCGTATGTGCC
>JABUQX010042410.1:60000-70000 GCA_015478945.1 Trachelipus rathkii | reverse complement strand
GCTTAGGCATATTGGTAGGAGTACTGATGCTTTTTTCGTTCGGCCACAGGCCGACCACAGGGTCGGGGTTAGTGACGCCATCAGGAACATGTCTGCGCCGCGTGGATCCTGCATGCCCGGAACCAGCTTTTTGTAATTGTTTGGATAAGCTGCCCCTCGCAGCCAATTATTAGGATTAGGATTATTTCTTATATAATTATATTTAATTTACTATGATTGGTACTGCGGGGTAGTCCTTTCACTCTTATTTTTTTGTATATCTTATCAATAAATCTTTTAAGGTTTGCCTGTTTGCAAAGTCTAATTCAACATTGGAGTTGACACGGCTATATCCCAAAAATACCTTATACAGCACACCAGACCACCCTTATGTGTCTATATCATTACAGCAACGATCTACTGGTCCTATATATTAATACCGATCTCCCAAATACGTCACCCTCTTATTCCCTCATGGTTGGCTTGTTTTATTTTCCGGAAGGCACATTAAACTGCCCTCTACCTTCCAAAAAACTCTATATCATTGGCGAGCCCACATCCTTACAGCGTGAATCGGTCTTCCCAACCGTTGTGTATATAAAGAGGGACAACCAATACATAAGAGCTGTCATATTAATCACACAAGCACAAGAAGTGGTGATTCTTGATTTTAGGTCGTGTAAAATATCTTAGAACTACATTGCCTCTTCAGACAAATACATTCTGTCGCGTTGGTTTTATACAGTTTGATGCGCAACGTGACATTACAACACTGCCAAAACTCCCTACTTTGTCGCTTTGTTAGCCCGAGAATCGGCATACATCTTGTTTGCTGGCGTTCCTGTACTGACAATCGGGCCTAAGTCAGGAGTTTTTTGACATTATTTCCTACCCAACCCCGATATATATATATTTTTTTTCCCTTTGTCTTTTTTTCATTATGGTTCAGTAGTTCTTGTTAAACTTAAACAGTCTTTTTTCTCTAAATGGTGTGGTTTACCTTAATATTGATTATTTCAAATGTTTGCTTATATTTAATATGATATCACTTTCAATATTATACTCTGATATTACGGCTATTATCATATATTATAAGTTATACTAATATTCTATATATATACTATTATTTATATATATATATAATAATATTACTTACTGTATATATATACATATATATATATATTTAGTACGTCTTAATTATATACCTATGTTGGACATGAACACTCCATCCCTTGCCTGTTATTGTTACCCTTTGCTGTAAAAATTCTGACTGTTTGCTTGATAAATTTAAAAATATCTTAATGGGCTTCGCCACCCTCCTGGTTAGGTACGAGAAAATGATCTGTCTAATATATGTTATAAATAAATAATTATATAATATTATATATATTACTATAATTATATACTATAGTATATACTATATATATATATATATTAATTAGCGCTTATCATAAATATAAGGGGCTTTGGATTTAGTGACGGTCAGAGCGGCCGGCTATCCTATTGATCCCCGATTCTTAGTGATCATCTAACTTAACTCTCTATATATCTTATATATATATTATCGTATATATATATAGTATATATATATATATTATATATGATATGTATGTATATATATCATTTATATATATTATATTATACTTATGACTGTTATTATATCATATTAATTATATATAGTATATATATGATATATATTAATATAATACTATTATTTTATATATTATATATACTATAAACTTATATATATATATATATAGTATATTATTATATATATACTATTTAATTATATTATAAAGATACTATATATATATTATATATATATATATATATATAATATAGTATATATTTAATATTTTATATATATTATAAATATATATATATGATCATTAATATTATATATATACTATTATATACTTATATATATATATATAATATATTGGGCTTAGTTAATAGTACGAGTTTTTTAACTAATAGATAAAGAACATACATTCATTATTTTGTAAAATTCTTTCTAAACGGCCTCTTGTACTCCTAATATTGTGGAGCGAGAAACTTTCCCCTGAGGCCAATAGATGTTTATCTAAAGTTATATTTGATACTCAAATAACGATATGTGCGCTGCCCGTAGTATACTACAATAGTATTATACGGACTAGACTCTAGCTAGACTAGAGAGACGAAATCACTGTATGGGAATATTAGTTAAAAAATTTGGTTTATTTACTGAAAGAAGAGAGAGAAGAAGAGAATATATGAAGACAGAGTTTAACTAGATAGATGTGAGAGAGACGAGATGAGATCGAGAATGAGATTGAGAGAGAGGAGATAGAGATGAAGAGATAAGAGAGATTAAAAAAGCCGTATATATCGCCATTTGAATGTATAAGACTTCTACCTACTGCAAGTTAGGTATATATAATCATATGATTAATTTTTAATTAGAGGAGCTTAATACTTTGATAGGTATAGGTAAATCGTCTTTTTAAAGACTCATGTTGTTAGTAATCTAGCTTTAAATAAATTATTATAGTATCTTGTAATAAAAAATCGTATAGGATGATTGTATTAATATGATTACGTAATAATATATATTTCTGTTAAGTATATAGAATTAAAACAGTTATATATATATAATCTTAATATTTAACGTTTTTTAATTTGAAAATAATGATACGATAAATTTATCTTCCAGTAAGATTGAAAGTTGCTAAGCCCTTTCCGGGATGTAATATTACTATTATAATACAGTGAAGTATATATAAGAGGACTTGCCTCGCTACCGTTTAGGTCGAAATCCCATTGCGACCGTTTTGTGAAAAATGAGATTAAGGAATCTCAATGTCACTCGACCTGAGTACTTATTACCTTACTTTAATAACTCATGTCCTTCTCAATGCAAATGAAATGGGAAGAGTGTAATCGGAGAAGGACTGAGATAGTTATATAAAGTAGATGAGCTCTCTTGCTCGCTAACCTGTAAAGGCTTCACTTTTCTAGACAAGGGAACGAAGTTGTCCCTGGGATTGAAAGATGAGGAATCCGGTGTAACAAATTAGATCAATCTCCTGCATGTAATAGTGAAACCTTAGGAATAGAGCGGCGTGCTTTACGTTCTCCGTACTAGAGACAACAAGCTAATATAGTACTTGCTGATGCTAGGTTATGGTTGGTGAGAGAAGACATGATTCGCAAAAACTGGCTCTTTAATAATAATAGAAAACACTTTTATATCCCTTTTTAAAAACATTATTGAGAGTTGTACTTAATGACAAATAAAGAATGTGTGATTCATTTATCAATAAAAAAGACTTTACAACCAAGCTATACAGTATATCACACTCATAAGAATAAACATTAGAAAACTAATGAGAGAAGCGGTGAGACTAATTGACATGAGAATACTTTACTAGACTATATATATGAATGACCATTGTGGAGGGGATTTAAGTTCAAGAGTATTATTTTATAACTCGTGTTAGAGCTTTTATTAGAACTGAAGAAGTGTGTAGAGCACAATAGCAAGATAATTGTATCTTATTTTCAAGTAGTGGTGAATTGGAATAAGTACGAACTCACGAAATTCTCTGTCAATTGCTACAAAGGACACTACTTTAATTTAAATCGCTTAACTATTGCCCTAATCACGCATTGTTTTTAGAATTATTTTTCTAATTGAAGGGATATTGCAAGAGTTGCTCTCTTTCTAAATACATAAAGCCAGAAGCCAGAAATTTTTACTAACGGTTGATGAGTAGAGCGAGAAGGTTATTGCGATGTGTACCCCCTGTGTAAAAGGCAGTAACAGAGGAACTCATTTCCCAATGTTCCAAAAAAAATGAGGAGGTATGAAACATTTTCTATACAGACTAACTCTTTAAGGAAAATATTACAAGTGACTTTTTATACATATTAAAAAATATATAGAATAGTATAAATAAGTTAGGTTTATTAACTCAATTTTGCTGAGAGATTCTACTTAATATGTACACACATATTGAGTAACAACTGGATAAATAGCAAAATTAATTAGAGTGAAGTGAATAGAAAACTGAGAGTATATGATAAAAGCATGTACTAGTGATAATATCTCTCTCAAAAAACTCTTCTGCGCTACAAAAGTCTTTTGTATCGAAAGCCTCTTCTTTTTCCATGTGTGTGAAAAATAGTTTCTCATTCTGTCATCTTGACAAATCAAACAAAGATATAATTATAAGAAAAGCTGAGTGGAGTAGAAAGAAGAGTAAGAGCCAAATGAAAGAGAGGAGAGGAGAGAATAACAAAAAAGTTTAATACAAGCAAGGGCAGTGGAGACCGGGTGGGAGGGCCCAGACTGAAGAGGATTAACGCTAATTGCAACTTTTCTTATACCCAGATATTAAAAATGTTAATTAAGAGGGAACGAACCCGCGGTGGCTTCGTAAATGATTTTCGACTTTTTCTTTTAGGGATTTACAACATCCCCCAAAGGGCGGGAAGTTATTAGTTTTGGCGGGAAACGCAGCCGAAGAGGATTCAAGAATGCATTCCATAATTCTTATACCCATGTGTAGCATCTGTGAAATTAAAGGATACTTATTATTATATATATATATATATATATATTATATATATATATATATATATATATATATATATTATATATATATAATATATATTATATATATATTATATATATATATATAATATATATATATATATATAATATAATATTATAGATATATATATATACTATACTAGTATTATATATAACACCCCTTGCTTTCCCAGACTGGGGGTAAAGGATAGAGATAGATAGAGAAAACAGAAAAGTAGTAGAAGAAAGTATGATGCAAGGCCGAAAATTAAGCCAGCCTTACCGCGCCCCCTTTATACCCTTAAGCCAGAACTTCGTCGCAGTCCAGAAAAAATTCACCCCTGGGGCTTCATTGAAGACTGCGACGGACCTCACATATCTCATCTTCGTCAATGTATGGTTCATTCCCTTGGTCAGGTCCACAACCATACCCCTTTTGGGGGCCACCACTAATACCCCTCACAAACTCCCGCCATTCACGTCCTATTATGCATCCTATCTTTTCACCACTGCCAAACTCACATTCCTCTCCTCCAGGCATTCCTTTACTGACTCAATCCACTTTTCTTCGGACTCTCAGCCTGTCCATTCCCAGCACACTCACCACTATATATCCGCTTAACCAACCGACTATCATCCACCCTTTCCACATGACCAAACCATTTCAATTGTACTCTTATTTAATTTCTCTGCATTTAACTCCCTGTCTTCAATACCACACAACTTCCGAATGCGTTCACAACCATAACCTTACTCTTATCTACGTTTACTTTCAAACCCCTCATTTTACACACTGCTATATCCCTCTAATAATCCTCTCAAACTCTATTCAGATTCGCCACACATAATCAAATCATCCACATATAATAGGTAGGGCATCCTCCACTCTCTTAAATTCTCCATCATTCTAACACCATCCCCTGCCACCCCACCTTTAATTCTTTCATAACCTCATCCATATACAAATTGAATAACCAAGGAGACCATAACACATCACCTGCCTCACTCCGCCAATTAATTATTGAACCAATCACTTTCAACTTCATTTATTTTTCCACACGCTTCACTATCGTTATATATACTTTTGATTCCGTTCAGAAGCCCACCACTAACATCATATATCAGTAATATCTGCCACAGAGCTTCCCTATTAATTCTATCATACGCCTGTTACAAGTCCTATAAACCTAAATACAATTTATTCTTCTCTCATTTTCTCAATCATCTGTTTCAATGTAGAAATTCGATCTACACATCCTCTACCACTTCTAAATGTACCCTTTTCCTCGTCAGTCAGTCCCTCAGTCACTAGACGCACTCTTTCAACCAAAATACAAGCATATATCTTCACTACAACACTCAATAAATAATTTACCTATCGTTCCTACAGTTCCCCTTATCCCCTTACCCTTACACATGGGTGCTATTACTGCCCTCCTCCAATCCTTCGCACCTATACCCTCCATAAACGCTTTGTTATAAAACTTCTATATGCAGTCAACCACAATCTCGTTTCGATACTTGATCATTTCACCAGTAATTTCATCTGTACCTGCAGATTTAACATTCTTCAACTTTCTCATTCTACCTATTACCTACTCCCTACTAATTACCTCCCTTTCCCAAAATACCCATTTCTTCTAACACCATCAAACCCACACACATTCACTATCACCTCTTCATTATTGCCAATGCTATGCAGATTTTCGAAATGTTCCCTCCACACTCTTTTCACATTCATTTCATAAGTCACAAAAGTATAATCTCTATTCATTATATTATGAAGATACTTTTACTCACTTAAATGGTAGTACTTCCTTCCAAAAGAACTTCCTGTTTCCTTGTAAGTCCCCATTCATCCTCCTTCCAAATTGTTCATTTATCTTTGTTTTCCACCTACGTATGCAACATTCAGTCTTCCTTTTTTCTTCCTTATATATTTCCATACATCTTTCTTTCGAGACCTCATCATTGGCTTTTAGCACATTCAACCATGCCTCTTTTTTTTTTGACCGCTTGCATCACATCTTCATTTCACCACTAACTATTTACATTCTTACTTGCTATTCCTACTTTAGCACATCCACACACGTATCTTGTACTACTAACAACCGTTTCCTTCATTTTCGTCCAGATTTGTTCAGTTTCATCTTTTTCGCATTCAACAGATTTATTTTCATGTGCTAACCTAACCTAACCTAACCTAACCTAACCTAACCTAGTGCTCTAAAATACCTTTTCTTTATAACCTTGCTTGCTTAACTTCTCTCTCTTAATTCTTCCCAATTTCTTCCTTATCTCTTTCCTCTTCACCCATGCCCCACTAACTTAACCTTACGTAAAACATGATAATCTGATATTCCCATATCCAACTTCCTCACAGATTTAAACGTCCATAACATATTTCAACATCTCCTTTTTCATCAACACAATATCAATCATACTTTATATTACCATCATCATCATCATCATCATCATCATCATCATCATCATCATTATTATTATTATTATTATTATTATTATTATTATTATTATTATTATTATTATTATTATTATTGGTAATGAATATTATTTATTATTATTATTATTATTATTAATTTAATTAATCCTTTTCCTATCCATTTGTCTTTATTATCATCTTCAACCCATCATCAGTCATGCATCAATCATCATCAATCATCATGCATCAATCATCAATCATCATCATCATCATCATCATCATCATTCATCATCATCATCATCTTTATTATCATTAATTTTATTATTATTATTAATTATTTATTATTATTATTATTATTATTATTATTATTATTATTATTATTATTATTATTATTATTATTATTATTATTATTATTATTATTATTATTATTATTATTATTATTATTATTATTTTATTTATAAAAAGTAATATTAAAGCCAAAAATAAAATTTCAACACAATAAGTCACTTCACCAATTTTGTCTAAAAAACTTACCCAAAAAAAGGACAAAAACAGAAAATATCCCACCTCAACTTTGCCAGTAGGAAAATCATATCCACTCCTCAGAAAGGGTGTCCTAAGTCGGAAAGCACTAAAGTACGGGGCTTACAGCCATCCTGGAGGTTCAAAAGGTAAGAGTTGCAGACTTCTCCTCTCAGAGTCGCTTCTTCGGATTTTCTTTCCTTTAAAAGTTAAGAAGAAAACACTTCCCATCAAGATCGTTCCTTCAGGACTTAAACCATTGTTGAAGACTAAATTGATCGTTGCAATATTTCGCCTCCGAACTCGAGGCATCTTCAGGCGGTAATGAAATTTATTTGTGGAAATGGCTAATAGAAATATTTTGTTATATAAATCCACTATTATAAATTATTATTATTATTATTATTATTATTATTATTATTATTATTATTATTATTATTATTATTATTATTATTATTATTATTATTTATTATTGATTTTATTATTATTTTATTATTATTATTATTATTATTATTATTATTATTATTATTATTATTATTATTATTATTATTATTATTATTATTATTATTATTATTATTATTATTATTATTATTATTATTTTATTATTATGTATTATTATTATTATTATTATATTATTTATTATTATTATTATTATTATGACTGATTATTAAAATATATATATATATATATATATATATATATATATATATATATTATATAATATATATATATATATATATATATATATATATATATATATATATATATATATAAAACATATCGATATTTATACTAAATATGAGTATATATATATTGTATATAGTATATATATATATATATATATAGGTATATATATCAGTTGAAAAAAGAAAAATTATTATAATTATTATTATTATTATTATTATAACTTCTGGAAAAAAAAAATAAGTAAATTTTAGGATGATAAAATGTAGTATTTAATAAACACACCTCCAAGTCTGATCTAGACTACATCGCGACGAATGATATGAACTCGCCCGTATTAGTATTCTGGAAAAAAAAAATATCTGGAATATTCCCACATCGTATGAAACCTCCTAACCAAGAGGTTACTGGATATATATATATATATATAACTCTTCTCGAATGGTATCCCAGCCATTATCAATCAGTTCTGATGGGTAATATGAGTACTATCATATGATGGATTGTGGAACATTAATCACTTTACTTTCCCTACTATGGTGTTATATGAAGAAGACGCTGGCTCTGGTACTGAGTGTGAAGACTAAGCAAATACCGTTAAGACATTGTCTAAAAAAAAAACAAAATCTATGTATTCTTTCTTAGTTCTAGAATTTTTTTTCTTATATCCACTAAAGTGAGTAAATTGCAAAATTTCAACGGTTTTCTAAAGCGAGTTCTTGAATGCTTTCGGAGCTGAAATTTCACTACTGACCTAACCTAACCTAACCTAAGTAACTACATCACCTAGTCCTAGCGGAATGTAATGTAACCTAAATGGTAAAAAATATGTAACAGTGACGCCTGGTGGTGAATAACTTTAATTATATATATATATATAATATATATATATATATATATATATATATATATATATATAATATATATATACATATATAAATACTATATACATATATAGATTGTATATATATATATATTATATATACTATATATATATATATATATTATATATATTTATATATATTATATTATATATATATATTATATATATATATATATATATGCCGTTACCAAGGCTCAATCGGTAGATCGACAGAGTCCTGAGCCTAGGCAGCAATTACCTAGAGAGGCTCCCCTCTTAGAATAGGGCTATGCCAATGAAGTGTAAAGTTAAATATATATATATATATATATATATATATATATACTATGTCTATATAATATTCTTTACATTCTTTGCACACACATATATATATATATATATATATATATATATATATATATATATATATATATATATATATATATAGGAACTTGTCCTTTAAAAGGTAGTTAACAGATATATATCGAACGAAAAATGTAATCGATTTTTTTCGAATTATTTCAAGGCAATAGGCGACAAGGTTTTTTTTTTTTTTATAACTAAAGGAATACCCAAGATTTAAATCAAAAGATGGAAAGAGTCAGGGTCTCTCTGGGCCTCAGCGGGGGATGACGGGGGGACTTCGTCCCCCCTCTGTCCCTCCGCGGCTCGAGCCCCTTAATAATATATATAAAAATTTTTTTTTTAAAAAATTAACATATAAAAATTAACATGATAAAAAAAAAGCAACTTGTGGAAACTTTCGCGATCTTTCTATTGGAGTTTTAGCTACACGTAACACTGCAGGGCTGCACGAGCAGAGTTCAGGCGATTGTCTCGATATCACGTCACTTTATATAACTTTCTTTTAATGGAATAGGTGCCTATATATATATATATATAAATATATATATATTTATATATATAATATATATAT
>JABUQX010042410.1:47500-52500 GCA_015478945.1 Trachelipus rathkii | reverse complement strand
TAAAATGCTAGCAAAGAGCTATTCTTTCGGAAATAACACAGTCTGTAATCAAAGATTCCATTTTTTCAACAAAGGTCAAATGAGAACTGATTTGAATATTTTTTAAAAAATATAAATATGTACCTGTCCGAATTATCTGTCTCTACTTATAATAAAAAGGACTAATTATAATAAAAAGGACAACTCTGGCAACCTGGAGTTTAAGACCAAATGTGTCCATCCATCTAATATTATAACCTATATATATATAATATATTATAATATATATATCTATATAGTATATATATTATATATATAATATATATAATATATATATATATTAGTATATACTATTATATATATTTTTTTTTTTTTTTTTTTTTTATATTTCACCACCACTATCACGGGCAAGCCCTATTCATTAGGAGGGGGTGTTAAAATTAACAAAAATTCAACTAACACAAATTACGCAAGAATGAGCCAACAAGACCGGGCTTTAAAAGTGAGGGGAGATTAAATTGAGTAGGAAACACAGAAGATGAAGGAAATTTCCAGCAGAACCGAGGTGGCAAGGAAAGAAGGAGGGCAACGCAGCGAACTAAGTCTGGAGTTGCTGATTATCAAACACAAAACTCATTGCCGCACAAGAACCTTGTGCTACGAGGGCCGGTCCTTAAAAAGGTGGTGGCACGCGGTGGAAAGTTTCCCTCGAGCACTTTTGCCGCTACGTAACCTATAGAAAATAGAGATAATAGGCACCAACATCGCGCCGCAAAGTAGAGGTCAAGTGAACTAGAAAGAACAGGAGAGTTTATAAGTCTTTTTGCCTTTGCTCGACCCTATCTCAAAGCCGGGTTGAAATCTGAGCCCCCCCAGATATGGCGACAGTAAACTCATACAAGGGCGGAATGAGGCCCTTTGTATTACTGGAGTAACTTGTGAAGAGGAAAAACATAAGTCTCGCAGTCTAAACAAGAACTCCCAGTTTCTTGAGGCCGCCTTTGGACAACCGTTGTGAATGTGAGGTTTCCAAGACATTTTTATTGTTTATGTTAAGGCCAAGATGTTTATATTTTCAACAGGAGAGACGAGAGATAGGAACGAAAGAGATAGGAAGTTAGAAGGTGTCTTAGAGAGGAGATTTGTAGAAGTTGAGTTTTTTTAAAGATATGGAATTTCACAAGTGTTCAGAACGACCTCCCATCCGGAATTGTATTCCAGATCAGCGGAGAATAGAATGAAAGATTAAGACGAGAGGCAATTCTAGAATTAAAAGAAAGGGCAGAATTGAAATGAGTTGAAGAATTGAAGGGTCCGAGTCATCTCGGCATATGAGTGAATATGAGTTTAGATGTGGCAGGTGAGTAAGATCATTATGTAAAGTAGGAATATAAGTAGTGAAAGATAAGAAACCAGTAAACCCTGAAGGAACACCACTATTGACAGAAAAGGAAGAAGAAGTCGCCCCTTCAACAAAGCCGATATTGAGAGATTTGAAAGAAAACTAGAACATAAGTATAGCAAAGATGAAGGGGAAACCCAAAGGATTGGGAGCTTGAGAAGCAGCGACTGCGCTCCATACGCCGTCAAATGCTTTGGATATGTCAAGCGCCACCACGCAAGTCTCCCCGTAATGTTCCTAAGGGCGGAAAACATAATCCGTAAGATAGGAAAGATATATCGCCGTATGATCCGAGCGCCGAAATGCGTACTGGCGATCGAGTAAAGAAGTGAATATGGATTCCAGATTGATGCTAAGAAGTGAGAGTTGAGAAAGAGTTTCAAAAGATCTTAGTATAGAATACAAGGTAAGAGCTATAGGCGATAGTTTGAAAGGACTCGAGCGGCCTTCCTTTTCGGATTAGGTGGATTCATGTGCGTGCTTTCCAACACTGAGGAAAGTGTTTAGTATTGAGCATAGAGATATATATGTTGAACGAGGACAGGCGCCAGCTCAGAACCACACTCCCTCAAAACTCGGGGAGGAATGCCCCGTCCGGGCCACCCGCCTTCCTAACGGTTCGGTAGAGTTCAGGAGCCATGCACCCGAGTCGAATGCTAATCACAAGGCCAAAGGCTATAGGACACCTGAGAGGTAGAAGGAGGAGGAATGAGGAATGCCCAGAATCGTCCAGGTTGAGTTAGAGGAAAATAGGAGGCCGAGACGATGGGCCTTTTCTAGGTTGGAGAATTAGCAATAGAACCATCAGAGCGAATAAGAGGAGGAAAAGACAGATTTACCAGAATGTTTGTTAGAGACTGTTTTTTGGCAAGAAGTGCCAAGAAGATTAATCAGTAGGAGAACCAAGGAGTTAGCGCACTTTCGTTTGATGAAAGACCCGCTTTGCTCGTCGAAGAGTATCCTGCAACGATTCTAGCAGAATGAAAATTAGCAAGAGTGAGTAGGAGAACGAGAATTTTTCCTCTCCCCGATACGCACTGTCTCTAGCCTGATTGGCCAGAGAACAAGCACGGTCGAACCATGGAATTTATGATGGAGAGAAAGATTTAGTCGAAGAAGGAAATTAAACCTGCTCATCCCATCAACGATTACAGCTCCAACCTTTCGGCAGAAGTCGAATGCGTCACCAGAGAACAAAGCAGCTCACTCTCAATTAATTGGTTTATGCGTGAGGCAACGCAAGGCCCCCAATCAGCCCGATCAAAGTGCCAGAAAGAAAAAACGCATAGGGAAGGATGGAGCTGTTGGAGAGACAGTATTAAAATTAAGGATATAAGGTTGGTGGTCAGATTTAACCAATAGGAGTCGAAAGGTGGTGTAATTTATAATGAGAAGAAGGATTTAGTGGTGAAACATAAGTCGAGTGTGTTCAAGGATTGGTTGGGACGATCCGGAATGTGAGTAGGTTCTTTGATTAGTTGCTCTCAGATTCGGTTGAGAATGCTGAATGGATTCGGCCTCCTCCCACCTAAATCAGTAATGAGAGAACCGCAACCATTCAGTGTGTGTACTATTGAAATCCCCTATATATATATATATATATATATATATATATATATATATATATATATTATAATATTATATATTATATAATATAATATATAATATATATATATAATATATATATATATATATATATATATAATATATATATATATACTATAATATATATATATATATGATATATTATATTAATATTATATAATATATAATATTATATATATACTAGTATATATAATATATAATATATATATATATATTACAAACGCATGATTACTTTTTAAGCTTTAATACATTTTTTTTTAATTATTTAGAGCCATATTTCTTTTCTAATACACCCTTCAAATTAGTTTTTGTTCGTATAACCTGTATTTGTAATACATGACTGATTTACATGGCGCAGGGAAGTTTGGTATTATTTTAAGTTTAAAAAAAATAAAATTCAAAAAGAAATTATCCAATTCTAACGATTTAGCATTAAGAATGATATCAACCGTCTGACACAACTTAATTTGTAAAAAAAATTCCAAACTCCACAATTAATTATATATATAATATAATATATATATATATATAATATATAATTATATATATATTATATATATTATTATATATATATCTGTATATATATATATATATATATATATTATAATATATTATATATTATATATAAATATATATTATATATATAATATATATATATATTTATCCTCTTACATCGCTCCCAAGGAAGGCTCCATGAGCCGGTCAGCACGCCAACCTTTCCTCCAACTTCGCCTCTATCTCCATGACCGCCGTTCAATCAATTCAGCTGATCATGAAATGGGAATCCTGAAATATACTTCTTCCAGTGAATTTTCTACGGATGTCCCCTCCATCTTCTTCCATGGTCTTCCCCTCAGTCCTACCTCCCTCCGGTCTCCAGTCCACCTCCTCCTGGCCACTCTGCCACACTCCATCCTCTCCAAATCTCCCGCCACTCATCTCGCAGCATCTATTTTGTTAATAATACGTGTATCATTACCATACCTTCTCCAATTCTCTCATATGTCACTCTATCCCTCCTGGTCTTTCCGGCCATCACTCTTAATACATTCATTTCTACGGTTTGCACTCTGCTCCTCCTCGCTTTCCCTTCATCACTTCCATTGTTCATATATATATATATATTATAATAATACTATATAAAATTTAATAATATAATATATATGTAATATATATATATGATATACTATATATATATATTATTAACCTCATTATATTATATATATATAACTATATAATATATATATTATATTATATAGGTGAAATTTTGGTTTAAAGCCACACTCATATCTCAAAACTACAACAGCTACCGGGAAAAGGAATTCATTGCTGGAATGCTGGTACAATTTTAGTGCCGGAATGTAAAAAAAAAAAAGGAAAAAAATAACCATAAAACTACAATATCTACAGCGAAAAGGAATACATTTTTGGAATCCTGTATAAATTTTTAGATAGGTAAAATGTAAAATAAATAATAAAAAAAATTAAATTGTCTAATAATTAGTAATATGATAAGAGAGCCTATTTAGAGAAGACTTTTTTTATTTTGGGTTACCTCTCGTTAAATATTAATAGATCTTTCTTATTAATATTTTGCGTCTTTTTTTTTTAACTGAAAGAATACCCCAGGGTATACCGAACCGATGGCAGGAGTCGGGGTCTCCCGGCCTCCGGGAAACTACGGGGTAGGACTTTTTCCCCCCCCCCTCCGGGGAGGGTCTCCGGAACCCCCGCTCTTTGGTTTTTGGGTGTCGCGGGGGTTCCTCCGCCCCTCCCTACGGGGTTTGGAAAACGTCCCCCCCTTTGTTCCCGTCGGCTCGAGCCCCCTACATTGCCGTGGTAATACCTTTACAAATAATATATATATATATATATATATATATATATTATGTCCCCTGCTCCTAAAAAAATAGCTAATATTTATTTTATTTATTTATTATTTTTTTTTTTTTACATTTTCCTAACTAAAATTTTACAAGGATTCCAAAAATGTATTCCTTTTCGCTGTAAGCTA
>JABUQX010042410.1:0-20000 GCA_015478945.1 Trachelipus rathkii | reverse complement strand
TAACTAATAATAATTTGATGTATATATAAAATAGTATATTTATTTTCACCTTAAAATGATGCTGCTAATAATAATAATAATAATAATAATAATAATAATAATAATAATAATAATAATAATAATAATAATAATAATAATAATAATAATAATAATAATAACCAACAACTAATAATAATAATAATAATAACCAACAACTAATAATAATAATAATAATAATAATAATAATAATAATAATAATAACCAATAATAATAATAATAATAATAATAATAATAATAATAATAATAATAATAATAATAATAATAATAATAATAATAATATAACAACAGCAGCAACAACAACAACAACTACTTTGCAATACGTCTGAAACAATATTTATTATAATATTGAAATAATAGTAGTAATAAGAATAACAACAACAATAATAGCAATTATTATTATTCTTAATAATAATAATTAATAATAATAATAATAATAATAATAATAATAATAATAATAATAATAATAATAATAATAATAATAATAATAATAATAATAATAATAATAAAAATAAACAAACACTTAATATTAATAGTAATATTATTATTATTAATTATTATTATTATTATTATTATTATTATTATTATTATTATTATTATTATTATTATTATTATTATTATTATTATTATTATTATTATTATTATTATTATTATTATTATTATTGAAAATAATGTTACTCTGCCGGGGGAAAATGCAATATAGCTTGAAGTTCTAATAAACTACTACGCTAATGTCTGATAAAACATCAACACAGAAGAACTAATTAGAAATTATTTGCCTAGCGACTAATAAGGGACCCCACTGCCCCATCCCCTCATCCAAAAAAAAAAGGATAATTATATAAGTCTCCTTCCCTTAATACAAAAAAATTAATTTCATAGTTCATTTAAGACATACAAAAGAATCGTTAATACAAGCTGTGTATTTGAATGTTTTTGTGTAGACGATTTTTTGTGTGTGCATGTGTGTGTGTTTGTGTGTGTGTGTGTTTGTGCCATTTTTAAACGACTTCCAAGACAACCCTTAACACTAAAGGCTAATTAAAAAAGAGTTCGAACCCCATTTCTAACCCCTTGACTTTTTTTTAATTTTTTTTTTTTTTTTTGAGAATTTTTTTCCTTTTTTTATTTTTAATTTTCTTTCTTCCAAACAATGCAAATGAGAATTTTTTCAATTATCTTCCTTCATTCCAAGGGTGGATGGACACTTTTGGCGGCCCTTAAGCAATGTGGTGCAGCCCCTACCCCCCCTGGCCCCTGCCACTCCCCTTTGCCATAGCGATTGGCCCCGTCTTCTCGAATGCGGTTATTGCTTATGTGACTTGTTTTGGAAAAAAAAGAAAAAATAAAAAAATATTATTTAAAATTTTAAGTTATTCTCGCATTAATATATAATTAAAAATATATTAAAATATGATAATATATAATAATATATATATATATATAATATATATATATAATAATATATATATATATTATATATATATATATATATATATATATTTACAAAAGCTAATAATAATAATAATAATAATAATAATAATAATAATAATAATAATAATAATAATAATAATAATAATAATAATAATAATAATAATAATAATAATAATAATAATAAATTACAAGTTGAGCTGTCAGTCATAAACAATTAATTATCAATTATTAAAAAACTCTCGAAAAGTTTTTCCATTTTTTTTTTCCAAAAATTTTTTTGAAAAAAATTACGAACTTTTTCCCCTTTTTTCATTTTTCTAAGAAAAAAATTAATTAAATTCACTTCATAAAATTTTAATTTAAATTCCATCCTGTAATTTAAAAACAATTAAGGAGATTGCTTATTATTATTATTATTATTATTATTATTATTATTATTATTATTATTATTATTATTATTATTATTATTATTATTATTATTATTATTATTATTATTATTATTATTATTATTATTATTATTATTATTATTATTATTATTATTATTATTATTATTATTATTATTATTATTATTATTATTATTATTAATGTATGATTTTGATGCTTTTTCAAGCCTCCTGAAAGCATTTCTTTTAACAGAATTATGGGATGAGAAAACCGGGAGCTTTAAAAACTATTCTTGAAGCGTTTTTTTTTTTGGGAACGTGGATGGTCTAGTGGTTAGAGCGACCGGTTACTGTTAACTTAGTGACGCGGAGTCCAGTTTCGAATCCCGCTGATGGAGAGTAAAATCATTTTAAATGAATGGAGTCTCACAGGAGATTTTACTCTCCATCAAGCGGGGATTCGACATTGGACACCGCTCGCAGTGTTAAGAATAACCGGATGCTCTAACCATAGGACATCCACGTCCCCATAAAAAGAACGCTTCAAGCGTAGTTTTTAAAGCACCCTGCTTTCTCATCCCATAATTGCTGAGTACTCAAAGGCCTAGGAGAATCGTTGCTCTTAAGGAAACATAAACCAACTGACAAAAAAAAAAAACAAACAAAAAAACAAACAAAAAACTAACAAACAGAACAATTTAACATAAAAAATAGAAAGCATATGGGGCCAATTTTTATTGGACACTCTTCTTGATGCACACAAAGTGAATGTAAGTTAATTTTTCTAACTTTTAAAATATTTTTAATTATTTATTTATTTGTATTGTTTACAATACGATATTTACTTTATCAAAATTGTTAAAATTATTAAAATAAAAGTTATACCTTGAAAACTGTCTGATGGTGTACAGTCAAAATTTCAGTTCCAGGTTTAGGATCAAAATATGTTTTATTTATAAAGATAATTTTAAGAAAATTTCTTCTGTTGTGAAAAATACTTTCAGGAGGCTTGAAAAAGGCATGAAATTATACTTGAATTCATTCTTGGGTCTTGGAGTTATTATTATTATTATTATTATTATATTATTTATTATATTATAATTAGTATTTATTATTATTGTTATTGATATAATTGTTATTTATTACTATTATTTTTATTATTATTTCATTCTCATATTTTTGTTAACAGCATTATTATTATTATTTATTATTATCATTAATCATTATCATTATCATTATCATTATCTTATCATTATCATTATCATTTTCATTATCACTATAATTATAATAATATATAAATATAATATAATTTAATTTATATTATAATTATATTTTATAATTTATAATTATAATTTTAATTTAATATAATTATAATTATAATTATAAATAAGCAATTATTTTTTGTAGTTACTCTAAATTATTATTATTATTATTATTATTATTATTATTATTATTATTATTATTATTATTATTATTATTATTATTATGATTATTTATTATTTATTATTAGTATAGTCAGCAACTATCGGAGCAACTAACAACAACTGTTTATGATGGTAATAATAATAATAATATAATCATCATCATCATCATCATCTCATTATTATTATTATTATTATTATTATTATTATTATTATTATTATTATTATTATTATTATTATTATTATTATTATTATTATTATTATTATTATTATTATTATTTAAATTCAAACCTTATTCATCATAAGATATGACGAATATTCAAAAATAATCAAGAATTAATATTATTATTATATTTTATTATTATTATTATTATTATTATTATTATTATTATTATTATTTTATTATTATTATTATATTTATCTATTTTTTTTATATTTTTATTTTTTATTTTCATCAAACTTTTGTTGTATATATAGAAGATGAATTTTTATGTATTAAATATAATCATATATATATTATTATATACATATACTATATATAATATATAAAAAATAATATATATACTATATACTAATATATATATATATAAATACTATACTATATATTATATATATATATAAATATAATATATATAATATATCATATTATACTAATAATATATATATATTTGACTTTGAATTTTTAGTAAATTAAATTGGTGCGTTTATGCAAGAGTTGATAGTTTAGTCAAATTGTTATATTCATTGCTTTAAAGTTACTATACCTTATTTGCAAGATTCATAATTATTGTCCTCTTAGTCTTAAATTAACATTGAGAAACCTAAAACCAGTTCACCTTCCTCTAAAAGAGAATACCTAATTTGTTTTAAAGGTAAGTAAAGGTGTACCTTTTATATTTAAATTAGATTTTACAACTTATTTGAAAAGTACTTTCGATAAGGTCAGTAAAACTAACAGTGAATTGAATGAACTCCATGGAAACTCCTTGGTACGTTAAACTTGATGATTTTAATAGCCTACAGTTAATGATTGACATATTGGGACAGGATAAAATAGATAGTTTATCCTGCTCCAATCATATTCTTGTCCCAGGTTGGGTAGCTGGTAAATTTTTAGCTAAAATAGGAAATGATCTTGCTGATAAGCCTAGTATAAAGCCCATATCTTACCGGTTTGTATGAAGCTACATCTTACCGATTTGTATAAAACTACATCTTACCGGTTTGTTTGAAGCTACATCTTACTGGTTTGTTTGAAGGTACATCTTACAGGCTTGTTGTTAATGAATTTAAGAACTGCATTGAGTAATGTTGAGATAAAAAAAGTATTGAAGACACTTGAAAATTATGATAAATATATTCTGCCAAGGCTTTGTAATTCGGATTCAAAAGTTGATTGAATTGAAGTTGAATTATCGAATTTATGTGGATTATTTTGTGACTCAGAGTTTGAGATCAAAAATTTTATTTGAGTCAGGATTTTTTTTTTCAGGATAATTTCAGGTTAAATAAGGACATTAGTAATTTTTCAATAACTTAACTAACATTATATTTCTAAATTATTTTTCTTATCATAATAATAATAATAATAAATAAATAATATTAAATAATAAAACTAATATAATATAATAATAATAGAAATAATAAAAATTATAAATAATATAATAACATAAAATAAATATAATAATAATAATAATAAAATAATATAAATAATAATAAACATAATATAATAAATAATAAATAAATATAATAAATTATAATAATAATAATATTAATTATTAAATATTAATATTCAATATTAATATTAATATTAATATTATATTAATACATATTAATATTAATATTTTACAAACTTAATATTAATATTAATATTAAATTTAATTGTTTAATATTAATATAATTTTAATAGAAATAATTAATGTTAATAGAGACAATAACTATTAACAGAAATATTAATATAATTATAATTAATATTAATATTAATATTAAATTAATTTTATTTATATTAAAATGACTATGAATATTAACATGAATATTAATATGATATTATATCAATATAATATTAATTTAAATTAGTAATATAATAATATAATTATTAATAATAATAAATAATAATAATAATAATAATAATAATAATAATTCATTAATATTAATATTAATATTAATATAAATATTAATAATAATAATAAATAAAAAATAATTAAAAATGGCTTAATAATTAAATAGTAATAATATTAATATAATATTATTAATAATAATACATCATCATCTTCATCATCATCATCATTCATTCATCATCATCATCATCATCATCATCATCATCATCATCATCATCATCATCATCATCATCATCATCATCATCATCATCATCATCATCATCATCATCATCAGAAGAAGAAGAAGAAGAAGAAGAAGAAGAAGAAGAAGAAGAAGAAGAAGAAGAAGAAGAAGAAGAAGAAGAAGAAGAAGAAGAAGAAGAAGAAGAAGAAGAAGAAGAAGAAGAAGAAGAAGAAGAAGAAGAAGAAGAAGAAGAAGAAAAACAACAATAACTAATGATAACAAAAACTAATAAAAATAATAATAATAATCATAATAATAATAATAATAATAATAATAATAATAATAATAATAATAATAATAATAATAATAATAATAATAATAATAATAATAATAAATACTTTATAATAATTATTTTTCTCCGATTTGTTGAAAATTCAATAATTTTCGAAATGTTCACTTTTTCTCCCTTTGAATGTAGAATTTGTTTACACTTGATCATCTTTATATAATTTGCGTATTTTCGCTGAGTGGGGTGGGGGAAGGGGGGATTCTAGTAAAAGTATACTAGAAATATTACGAACTATTTGTATTGCGCTTAGCAGCTTTAAAAGAATTGTTGGATTTACTTAAAAAAATTGGAAGTATAGCTAACTACTTAAATTTTTTACCAATTATCGGTTTTCATGAGATTTTTAATTAAAGTTCGCACCTAGGAAGGGAACTGATCTAGGTAATTATTACTTAGAATCCGGGCAATGGATCGAACCCTAACCCTAGAAATTTATCCGGAGCTCTTCTGCTTTATCATTTAGCAAAACTCATTTACGACGATAGGTCTTTTAAATGTAATTAGTATCTGAGCTAATTATTATTTTTTGGTATAATAAATAATGTGTAATAAAAAATGTGCCTTATATGTTTAAAAATTATTATTATTATTATTATTATTATTATTATTATTATTATTATTATTATTATATTATTATTATTATTATTATTATTATTATATTATTCATTATTATTATTATTATTTTATTATTATTATTATTATTATTATTATTATTATTATTATTATTATTATTATTATTATTATTATTATTATTATTATTATTATTATTATTATTATTATTATTATTATTATTATTATTATTATTTTTATTTTTATTTTTATTTTTATTTATTTTATTTTTTATTTTTATTTTTATTTTATTTTTATTTTCTATTTTTATTTTATTTTTTATTTTTATTTTATTTTTTTATTTTTTATTTTTATTTTTATTTTTATTTTTATTTTTATTTTTATTTTTATTTTTATTTTTATTTTTATTTTTATTTTTATTTTTATTTTTATTTTTATTTTTATTTTTATTTTTATTTTATTTATTTATTTTTATTTTTATTTTTAATTTTTATTAAAAATTAAAAAATATTATTATAATTATTATATTATTATTATATTATTATTATTATTATTATTATTATTATTATTATTATTATTATTATTATTATTATTATTATTATTATTATTATTTAAGATAATTTTTTGTTATTTGTATTCTTATTGTAGTTGAAATTATTGCTTTGTAGCCATTATAGTAGATTAAATTATTGTAATTGTTGATTATGATTATTATTACTATTATGATTGTAATTAATATTGTTATAATATTATTGTAGAAATTATTATTATTAGTATAATTTATTATTATTATTATTATTATTATTATTATTATTATTATTATTATTATTATTATTATCTTATTTATTATTATTACTTTTCAATCTGTTACTATTTTATTGGTTATTTTTATTGCATTCAATTATTATTATTATTATATATTATTATTATTATTATTATCATATTATTATTATTATATTATTATTTATTATTATTATTATTATTATTATTTATTATTATTATTTTATTATTTATTATATTATTATTAGTAGTAGTGTAAGTTTTATTATTATTATTATATTATTATTATTATTATTATTATTTATTATTATATTATATTATTATTTATTTTCATTATCATTATCATTATCCATTATCATTATCATATCATTATCATTATCATGTTATCATTATCATTATCATTATCATTATCATTATTCATTATCATTATCATTTTTATTACTGTTATTATTGTTATTATTATTATTGTTATGATTTTAATTATTTTTAGACTTATTATTAAATGTATTTTGGGTTTAAAAAGGACACAACCACTGTGTGCAATAGTAGACCCATTCAGATTACTAGGGAATTATTTCTGTTCTAATATAATTTAATTTGGAAGTTATAAATGAAATTGTAAAATATTTGACTATGTAAATAATGTAATTTTTCTTTTCTGAATAAACATTTTCTGATTCTGATTCTGATTATTATTATTATTATTATTATTATATTATTATTATTATTTATTATTATTATTATATTATTATTAATTATATTATTATTATTATTATTATTATTAACTGTTTGGGTTTATGATGTCATATAGGGTTTAGAAATAATACTAATGGCATATACCCTTGCCCAATCGGTGTGCTGTAGTAGTAAAACAGATTAGTTTATTAGTATTCTTCCATGTAAATGATACCAGGGAAGCCCTTTCATCTTTGGTATTTTCCTTTTTTTTTTTTTTTTTTTTTTTTTTGCACGCCGCGCGTTTTAAGTTATTCATTGGAATGTGCAATTATTTTCTTTGTACGAACAATTTGATTCGTGTGGAAAAAAAAAAAATCAAAATTTAAAAATTGTTCATTCTTGCGTGTCTAATAAGCGCAATTTTTTTAATCTAAATCGAATAAATTTCCTCCAATTCTTACCCCAGATTCCCCAGATTTAAAACCCTCTCCCCAATTATCCTTCTCGTCAAAAAGGAAAAAAAAAAAAAAACTGATAAATATTCCAGTTGCAATTACAGTCCTATCTTTAATAATTCCCCTAGCCAATCTCTTAATCCCTCAAGGAGTTAGTATAGAAGTTCGGGGGTGTGGGGTGGTGGGACCGATCCCGGCTGGGACAAATGCGTCCAAGAAGAACCTCCCCCCCCCCTTTGAATATGACTTGGGGTATCTGTCACCTGAAGGCTTCAATTGGCGAACTTATTTACATTTTTATTGGGCTTTCTCATAATACAAAAAAAAAAAAAAAAAAAAAAAAAAAAAAAAAAAAAAAAAAAAACTTTCTCCATGTTTCTCTGTCTGTCCCTCTGTCTGTTGCAGAGTCTACTTGTGTGCTTGTCTGTTTTATCTTTGTTTTTGTTTTTTTTGGTATTTATGGGTAACACCCAATGGTTTTTTATGCCCTTAAAACAATAGGATTTTATTGCTATAAATTACAGTTCGTGCCTCACGAGCATGGCCCTTGTCTAGGAGGGGAATTACTAAAGGTAATTTCTATGCCTAGAATCCGGACGAGAGCTCGAACCCTGGTCCTTTGCTTCGCTACTCACTCCATCTACCGTTATGCTACTGCAGATAAAGATATGGTAGTAAGGTTGCCAAAACACTAAAAATTTTCGTACCTCACCAAACAGCAACGGGACATTGAAATTGTGTGGCGCAATTCACCTCACCGCAGCCGCACTTCACCGCACCGCAGCCGCATTTCACCGCACCGTTGCGGTGCTTAGGCCCAATCCTGGTTAGTAAAACTTGTGTATATTTGTGCGCCTCTTTACCTTTATTTATATTATCCTCTTAAATCTTATCTATGTAATTCTTTTATTATCTTTTTCTATTTTTATATATGTTTAAATGTCTCTTTATCTATAGGAATTAATGTTCTATTGGAAACTTCGTAGTAATTATGATTATTATTTATAATTATTTTTATGTATAATTATTGTAATTATCTTTATTATAAATTATAATTTTTTTAAAATAAACACAATTTAAATAATTTTTTCTAATATTTTTCTTCTATTATTGGATCTCTCTCTCTCTCTCTCTCTCTCTCTCTCTCTCTCTCTCTCTCTCTCTCTCTCTCTCTCTCTCTCTCTCTCTCTCTCTCTCTCTCTCTCTCCTGCCAGTAATTAGCATACCACTAAAAGTGTTCTTCTAACTTTCTTCTTTGTCGCTTCATCTTATTTTCAGAACCCTCCCACCTTCCCCAGGTTTTTAAACCCTTTCTTTTATCTTTTTTCATCTATCCCCCACCCCCCTACTACGCATCTAAAACAGAGAGAGAGAGAGAGAGAGAGAGAAAGAGAGAGAGAGAGAGAGAGAGAGAGAGAGAGAAGAGAGAGAGAGAGAGAGAGAGAGAGAGAGAGAGAGAGAGAGAGAGAGAGAGAGAGAGAGAGAGAGAGAGAATAAAACTGGGAAAAACAAACTTTATATTTACAAACTTCAGCAAGAGTCAAAACTTAATAATAATAATAATAATAATAATAATAATAATAATAATAATAATAATAATAATAATAATAATAATAATAATAATAATAATAATAATAACGGAAAATAAAGTTAGTGTCATATCCGTTAGTTTGTTCCGTTTCATGGGATCACATGGAATTCCATGACAACATGATCCCATGTTTAACATAGTGTCCCGTCTCTACAGAAAAATGAGGAACTAAGTCATTGATATAATTTAGTCTTTTCTTTTTTTCTTGATCCCAGAGTTGTAAATTTTTAGATTTAATCATTATTTGTAATAGGCAATGGTTCGAGTCCCGGATGTGGCAGTAGATTTTAAAAATATTTTATATATATATGAGTGTATTTGTGTGTGTTTGGACAAAAAAGTGTTTATTGTAAAAGTTAGTAAAGAAGAAGAAAGTTAAAGGAACTGGAGACAACTGGCGATCTAAAAAGAACTTGAGACTGAAGATGAGAGAGAGAGAGAGAGAGAAGAGAGAGAGAGAAGAGAGAGAGAGAGAGAGACGAGAGAGAGAGAGAGAGAGAGAGAGAGAGAGAGAGAGAGAACCGTAGAAGGGCGTCTGTGAACACCTATTTAAAATTCCATCCTTCAAAAACTTAATTGTGAAACCAAAACGCTCAATTTTTCAGACCCAGATGAGACCTTCGAGATAGAGTACACCCCCAAACCCCCCCTCAAGCCCCGGACCCCACCACACCTTCTTCTTAACTACTCCCGAAACTTGAGCCCTTCGGACCCTCACTTTTAAAAATTCCTCACAGCTCCTTCTCCCTCCGCCTCCCATGGTCTCCAGTCGACCCCCCTCTCTCCCACCCCAAAATAAAAGTTTTATTTTTTATTTTCTTGAAAACTATCCTCTTCTAAGATGCAAATTATCCTACACTGTTTTTAATAATAATAATAATAAATTTTATTTTAATAATAATAATAATAAATAATAATAATAATAATAATAATAATAATAATAATAATAATAATAATAATAATAATAATAATAATAATAATAATAATAATAATAATCTAAAGTGATAGCAAATTAATTAAATAGCAATAAAAGCACAAAATAACATCAAACATATTGAATGATAGCAAATTTCACTCTGCATCGCAATGTAAATAGCAACAAAATAGCATATTAAAAAGGCACCGAATTTAGCAAAGTAAATAGCAAAAAAAGTATTAGTTACAAAGCAATACTAAAAAATATGTTTGAAATTAAATAAAGGAGAAAATATTTGCCAAACTTGTGTTCTTTCAAATAATAAATAATAGTCTCCGAAACATTATTTTGCTTTGAGTTGCACCGAGTATAGATGTTGACAGGTTTGACCCTTTCGGATATTACCTTTCCATCTACCGACAAACCTCATCCACAAATAATTCTTGAAAACAGAATTACTACTACTACTACTACTACTACTACTACTACTATTACTACTACTACTACTACTACTAAAATAATATAACTAAATTTAATAATAATAATAATAATAATAATAATAATAATAATAATAATAAATAATAATAATTTTAATAAATAATTTTAATAAATAATTCTAATCTTAGAACTATTTTTCAAATTTATTCTTAAATAATAGTCTAACTAGTAAATGCATTGATAATAATGATAAATAATAATAAGAATAAATGATAATAACTAAAATAACAACGAAGAAGGGGAAGAGAAGATAAAAAAAATCAAATTGACAATAAATAATTATATACAAAAAATCTGAATAATAACAAAAAATAATTAATATTGTAATTATTTAAAAAGAATACGCTATAATGAATAATAAATAATAATAATAACTAATAATAATAATAATATCTACATAATAATATGTAATAATTAAAAACTTTTAACCTATTTTTGTACTTTTGTTTCAATTTTAATTTTTAATTAATTTGGTGAGATGTTCATTTATTTAAGGGTTGCATTTCTTTTGCAGTCTTTCCTCACAATCTCCCGCTCATACTTCCTTCTGACTTTATATTCCCACTTACAATCCTCTCGGCAGAAGCATTGCTTTTAGTCATTGACAACACCCTCTACCAACAAACACCACCAACAGCAGAAAGGCACTCGAAAAGGCTCTTGGAGTTCTCTGCACTCATGACCATTCACTAGATCTCCTCTTCTACTCTACAAAAACCATCAACCATCCACCACTTCGCTCTCAATGGTTTTTACAGATATCGTAATAAAGACGGTGTTTGAATGTAATTTCCAAGTCCCTTTAGTGGAATTCCAAACTGAAAAAAGGGCTTAAAAAAAAGGAAGTTGAAGAAGATAAAGAAATTCCCATTACCTTCACCCCATACCCCTTCCCTCGTCTCCTCTCACCTCCAGGAGAAAAAAAAATGAACTAAAAGTGAATATAGAAACCTTAAATCTTTATTTTTAAGATGAAGACAAAAAAAAAAAATTTGGAAAATAAAGAAGAAGTCACTTGTTTTAAAGAAGACGAATACGTCTCCTATAGTTACATTGAAACATCTAACAGAAGACCTTGCAGATTTTTATCGACCTTTTTGAAAAGGGTTTAATAAAGAATTACGAGGATTGAGTTAAACACGAAATTAGTGATTAAAATGTTCAAATTTCCGAAATTTTAATTATGGATAATTTTCTTATAAATGCAAATTTTTTAATTCTTTCTTAATTAAACATATGTCTTATCACTAGTGAATTCGTAAACTAGCTTAGTTCAAGACCTAGTCAGAATTGTTTTATTTTGTCTGCCAATATATTCATATAAATAAACTCAAGCAGTGACTAACCTGCGTTTAAATTTTTAGATTATAGACGTCTTGGAACGTCAGTCATTAATAGAAATAGTATTCTTTAACTTTTACACTCTTTAAGAAAAACTGCCAATAGATAAAAGATTTAAAAATGAAAGGAAAACGATTTCTGGATTAGCTGCAGAATATGGTGAATTCATTTGGCTGGTAGAAATGGATATCAACCACTTGTGCGAAAGCCATGTCAGAAAATTTAGTAGTTGCTCTGATCTCTGCATATGTAAAATAATTGAAAACCGATCCAAAATCCTTTGGAATTTTTCCTCTCATTTAATTTTGATGCAATCTTTTTTGCGCATGCGTAAGACTGCTTTCGAAAATGTTTAAGTTTATAAAAAACGTTTAACTTTAATAAAATGTCTTAATGACTATAAAGGTTATTACTTTTTATTTCACTAATAATTCACTTGATGAATAAATAAAAAATGTTAAAGTCTTAGCTCATTTCAACAATGCACGGTTTAACTTATTGAAATTTCAAAATGGCGATTCTTATAATCGCAAATCCTTTTCAAGAATATAAAAATTTCCAGAGGAAAGGTTTCCTTACAGATCTATTTATTCAGGAATTGTCACTCCTATAAGAATTGCATACCTAAAGTATCAAATTAAGATTATAGGTAGTATTTTTATTGTTTAGAGTATCTTTATAGTAGGTAACGTTTTAAATAAAAGAATCACGTCATAATTATGATAACTCTTGTGTTTTTTAAAGTGGT
Organism: Trachelipus rathkii; assembly: GCA_015478945.1. Taxonomy (NCBI): domain Eukaryota; kingdom Metazoa; phylum Arthropoda; class Malacostraca; order Isopoda; family Trachelipodidae; genus Trachelipus; species Trachelipus rathkii. The sequence goes on along the minus strand of JABUQX010042410.1, from coordinate 6,520 downwards.
AGATCAATAAAGGGAAACACAAGCACACAGCTAAAGTAAACTCAAAGGTAGGGTATTGCTTCTCTTTTGAAAGCCAATCTTTGGCCCGAGGTATGAAAACTCAATTCTTATTCACCAATATTGTCTTTTATAATTTAGACATAACTCGGCAAAAATATCAGTATTATGAGTCATTAATAAGGCTTAACAAAAAATTCATCAGATCACTCCGCGGGTTGGTCACGTGCCTTCCCAAAAGTCAGTAAAAGAAATTCGTTTAGTAATCGTTCAGAAGAATGAATCGTGAACACGCTATACGCGTTGTCATATTTCAAGTATTCCGCGTTCATTAAAGTTAGCGGATTATCTCATTAACTATCAAAATTAGTACGCACTTGGAGTACCATACTTTAAAATAACTACCATACGTCTCTTACGAGTTATGCCCGCTTATTGCAGTGTATGAGTGTTAATGTTTAGGTGTGCATAGTGTTGGACAATTGTAAAATGTTTTAGGATTTAAGGCTTTTGTATTTGTACAATTTGAAGAAGCATCTTTTTTTATTTTTTTTATGTAAGGAAACCTTTTCAAAACCCTTTTGGATTTTCCTGCCTTTCATTACAATGTAATCGCATTCATTATTTATTGCAATTACTTAAATTATTATAAAGCGTTGTAGGAGGCCTCCGAAGCGCTCGTTTGCCAATGTTGTCTACAACAAGAAGAGACCTTAGGTAAATACAAACATACATCTTTTTCAGTATATTTAGATTAATGTAGTCTGTTAATTTATATATGGGAAGGGATGCTTGTATTTAAATGTAAAGAGATTGTTGATTATACTTTTTAATTATATATAGTAATATATGTAATATATATATACATATCATATATTATATATACTATATCTTTATATATATGTTATATAGATTATATATATATACTATATATATGATTACATATATATATATAACTATATACTGTATATATCACGCATATAATTGTTATAGTCTATTGTTAACTTTCCTACGTGTCTCTTTTTCTCGAAATGCAATTTCCATTTCATGGGCATTGTTACATAATTTATGTTTCTGGAACTACAGTACAATAATAGTATATTTAAGAATTTATTTTGCTACAATTTCTGTTAAAATTTATGTATCTTTCTCTTCGTTTTTTTTTTGTTCATTTTTCATCCTGTTGCAGATACTTGTTAAACTATGAAAGCATAATTTAGGAATTTCTCGTAATTGTGTAATAAGTGAGCCTTGTATATTACTTTAAATGTGTTATAAAAGAAAGACGCTATTCTAATTAAAACTAACTTATTATAAAAAAAGTCTTATATTCCTTCCCTTCAGGCGTTGCTGTCCGGTTGTTCATTTAGTAGATTTTAAAATAAACTCGCTTTAGCTTAACTTGGTGGGGATAATCCACTGAGCCTTATTATTCCATTATTTTATATTATTCTTAGTATTATTATTATTATTATTTATTATTATTATTATTTTATTATTATATATCTCATTTTATCTATTATTAGGACTTGACCTTTTACAGACTGAAAGAAAACTTTACTCGGAAAAGGTTTTACACCCTGTTTATTTTTAAATAGAATTAAATTTATTTTGGATAATAAGTAAACAATCTTTCTATGTTGCGCTTCCACTTATTCCTATTATGTGTTATATATAGTAAGTACGATTACTATATATGTATTATTATATATATATTATATATATTATATATATATATATATATATACGTTATATATATATATATATATATATATATAGAATATATATATTATATATATAAGATTTAATATTTATATATATACTATATATATATATATATATATATAAATATAGTTAGATTTATACTAATTAATTGCTTATAATTATGTAGTATATAATAGATAATATTATAGTGATATATATATATATATACTATATATATAGGTTAGATTATACTACTAGACTACATAGTAATTACTATATATATATAATATATATATTACACATATATTATATAATATATACTATATATTATATCTTATATATATATATATGTATACTATACTATATAGCATATATGATATATATATATATAATATATATAGTAATATCAGATTTTTTTAAATCTCACAGTATGTAACTAGTGAACGGCAGGTCCTTTATAATAAAACAAAATTTTATATTTTAAACAGTGGATATATATTTTATAGTTAAAAAAATAGATTAATTTTTTTTTTTTTTTTTTTTTTTTTTTTTTTTGGTCTTATCATTCGAATATTATTTTACAAATATTCCCCCATACTGTGCCTCGAGCCGGACTGTGGACGTTAAAGTAATACCAAAGTGTTTGTGGAGTTAAACATATTCTTTTTTTTTTTTCCTAAAGGAATCCCATAGGTAACCAAAAGATAGTAGGGGTAGGGGTCTCTCGGCCTCCCGGTGGACGACGGGGGTACTAATCCCCCCCTCGGGATGTCGGCAACCCCGCCGACGTCTTTGTCATTTGCAGGCGTCGCGAGGCCGTTCCTCGACCTTCCTCCGGGGTATGAACGTCCCCCCTCTGTCCCCGTCGGGTCGAGCCCCCTAAAATGGCGAATAATTTTTTTTTAAATTTTCGACAGAATAGAAAAAAACAAAAATTTACACTACCCCCTCTGTTAATAACTTATATTATATATATATATATATATATATATCATATATATATATAATATATTATATCATTATATATTATATATAATTATTATATATATATATCTAATAATATTAAATATATTATAATATAATATATATAACTGAAAAAAAGCATTTTAAAAAATATGACAGTGAAGCTCCTTTTCGCTTTCTTTCTTTTTTCTTATTTTATAATCTAATAAATGAAAGACATCAACATTATTTAAGACATAAATTTTCAGTCAAGTGAAAAGGACATGGCACCTATTTATTATTCATTAGATTATTATTATTTTCTTATTATGTTTATTATTATTATTATATTATTATTATTCTTATGATTATTATTATTATTTATTAATTATTATTATTGTATTTTATTATTATTTATTATTATATATTATTATTTTATTGAGTTATTATTAATAATTCATTCGTTAGTTGGTCCATAATTTTTACACATATTTATTTTCCTAATTTTAAATATCAACATTAAAAATAAGTTTTTCATATTATGTTACCATAATTTATATTAAAATTTGAGAAATAACATTAGGAAGTTGAAAATGGAAAATTTAAATTTTAAAATTATTACAATTATTTTTTTGTAATTTTAAAAAGATTTTTGGTTTTCAAAATTTAAACTTTTTTTTTTATTTAGGGTATTTGCTATAACATACACGGTGCGCCAAAAAAAAAAAGTATTTATGAGTACTTTTTGCACTAAAAAAAAAGCTTACATGTTGCGAGTAGGCCAGGGATGTGTTATCAGCCTCCTTCGTTATTATATTTGATTAAAGATTGGGTGCATTGACATTAGAGGTGGACCGATAAGAGAGTTCGAGACTCTTCATATATGTCCTTAAACCCTGGCGAGTGCAGGAGAGTCCGTGTTAGAATTGATCGAGAAGAAAGCAAGTAGGAGCGCGTGCGCTACTCCATTATATGCGACTGATTGGTTTAGTCGTGATCTGAAGAGAGTGCGCGTTCGGCTTTGATAGCATAGGATACGTTCATCCTCGTATACCCACTCTCTTTTCCATCAGACTTTAACCGCTTTGCTCAATTCATCCATTGCTGTCCTGTATCTCCCAAAGTCCAGGTGAGAATTTAGCATTCCTCCAGTCTTTTGCCCGCCGAAGCGAGCATAAAAAGACTTGAAAAGTGTTTTTTTTTAGACGACATAATTTTACATCTAATTAAGTCAGAATGTGGAATAAGTGATTTTTAAATTTGTAGAAACTTTTCTGTCTATTGTTACAATATTGATGTAAATGTTGTAACTTTTCTGCATAGAAATCCTCCCTCTGTACAATACAGTATTCATGAGACTTTTGTCAATAAATTATCAATTTTAATAGCTGCAGTTGATAAATATTTATTTTTAGCATTTTAATTTCTTTACATTCCGAATGAATTTTTTATTTAAGCTATATAATATTATTATTTTAATTATTATATTATTATATTATTTTATTATTATTATTATAATTAATTACTTATTCATTATTTTATTCATATTATTATTCATTATTATTATTCATTATTATATTATTATATTATTATTTTATATATATTTTATTATTATTATTATTATTATATCTTACATTTTATTATTATTATTATTTATTATTATTATTATTATCTTATAGATTAATTTATTATTTTTAGTGTCTTATTATATAATTATTATTATTATATCCCCATTATTATTATGTAATTATTGATTATTATTGATTATTATAATTATTATCATTATTATTATTATCGTTATTATATATTATTATTATTATTATTATATGTTATATATTATTATTATTTTATTATTTTTTATATATTCTTATTATTATTATTATATCTTAGTATCATCATTTTTTTTATTATTATTATATTTTATTATTATTATTATTATCATATTACCTTATTATTATTATTTTTATTTTATTATATATTATTATTATTCTTATTATTATATTGATTCATTATTATAAAAATAATTTTTTATATCTATGTATTTTAATCTATTATAATATTATTATGATATTATATATTTATCTATTTATTTATCTATCATTTTATTATTATTATTACTTACATACTGCAGCACCATTATGGTCATATCATTATTCCTCTTTTAATAATCAACTTTAAAATAAATTTCTTTATCATAGCGGTCATTAATATTTCTGGAGACAAAATTGATTGAAGGTGTTTGAAAATTATTTAATATTTTAGCGAGATTTTGAAAAATATTTTTTGAAGATTATGTATATCGTAATTTTCTTTACATGTACAAAATATACAAAAATAAAAAATTCGTATTATTATTGATTATTATTTTTATTATTATCTTTATTACTTATTATTATTATCTATTATTCTATATTATATTTTAAAAATTCGTATCATAATTATTATTCTCTTTTAATATCAGAATTTAAAATAAACTTTTTTATACTTACTTACCCATTTATATTAAAATTTGGAATATAATATTTATTGAAGAAAATTCATTTAATATTTTTAAAAAAATTCAAATATTTTTTGAAAATATTCATACTCCGACTTACATACTCACATGTACAAATATAACAAAAACACGAAATCTGATTATTATTATTATTTGGATTATATTATTATTATTTTATATATTATTAATTTAAAATGGATTTTTATATTACTTATTTTCTGAATATATATATTTAACATTCTGGAATACATTTTTGTTAAGGTGATTCTTTTTAATATTTTAAGAAAATTGCAAGATATTTTTTGACAATATATATAGTGCTCTATTGTTTACATTGTTAACAATGAATACTACAAAAAAAACAAAACTTCATGGTAATCCCTTCGTGCATACATCCATTACAAATAATTTCAATAAATCTTGGTCAATCCAATGCCAATCACAAACATAATATTCTGAGCACCACACACATTTTTCTAAAAAAAATTAAATTAACCAATCTTTAAAACTATATACATAACTAAATAATCTTTTACTTTTTTCAGATGTTCAAGTTTATAAATATACTTCTCTGAAGGATTTGAACGAAGCCTCAAAGACTATACTACTTTATTTAACTTTGCTACATTGTAATATATCTCTTAAACTGATCCTTCCTCTCTCTTTCAATAGCCTCCTACTGATATATATATTATATATATAATAGTATTAAACTACTATTACTATATTATTATTATCTATATATATATTATCTATATATATACTATATTACTATTATATATTTAATAAATATATATATCATAATATAACTTATATATACTATCCAATATATATTAGATATCGATTCTTTCGGGGAAACCTTATTAAGTATAAATAATCGACTAAGAAGGACAGAAACAAGAGCACATTAAGATTATGTAATTTTCCTCTCAACGTTTTTCGCAGTCGAGCCATGATTCATCCTTAGGAGCGATAATGAAACATGCACAACGTACAAAAGTTAACAAGGAATAAACCAAGTGAGTATTATTAGTAATATGGTAGCGATGAGAATAGATTAAGATTAACAAATCTAACACCATTATAGTGTATAGAGGATAATGTTACAAAAAGTTTTAGGGATGGAACAAGGGACACAATGCATTATATCAGAAGCCCTGAAAAATCAGAATAAAATTAAATTAAATTCAATCAAAAAGGTTTAGTAAAAAAAAGTAATTTTAACACAAATAAATAACCCACTCTAAGAGGATCCGAGCTATAAAATGAACTAAGCATAGCAATCACTATGGGAACGACAACAAAAAATATTGTGGGCTTGTTTGTCGCTGTGAGGTTTGAGAATCCAGGCACAGAATTTTATAAGGGAAATCTCTCTCT
>JABUQX010042409.1:15000-21440 GCA_015478945.1 Trachelipus rathkii | reverse complement strand
CTCTCTCTCTTCTCCTCTTCCTCTCCTCCTCCTTCTCCTCTCCTCCTTCCTCCTCCCTCCTTCCTACTCCATCTCCTCTCTCCCTCTCTCTCTCTTCCTCTTCTTCTTCTTCTCTTCTTTTCATCTTCTCCTCTCCTCTCATCTCCTCTCTCTTCACATATCCCTCTCCACATTTATAAAACTCCCTTCGTAAATGTCTTGCTTTTCCAGCACTTTTAAAAAATATATCTACTTCCCTGGGGCTCCATAAAAGTATTGTCAGTAAAACACACTTTGCACTTTGAAGTACAGTTCGCACATATCTCACTTAATTTTTATATATAATTCTTTTTCTCTTTCATAATATAGACCTAGTTTTAATACTCTTCCATTCAATAAATATTCGTACCTAAAATCAACTACTACTGAAGAACCAACATTTACACTCCGGAGGAATATTTCAGTTTAGGTCTTACTTTCTAGCTCTATAAGCACTAGGTTTTCTCCCCAAATATTATCCTTCTTTCAGCCCCAATAGTTACCCTCCGATAGCTTGACCCCTTTTGATGACCCTTTTGACTCCCGCTACCTAAATTACCAATGGGAACGAAAGGAACCATTTTTCCCGAAACCAACCCTGAACCAATAAGTAAAATCCTCTTCTCCTTACCAACTGAGCTAGATTGATTTGAATAAAGCCGTGAAGCCTTAATTTATAAGTGATCAACATAAGAAAGCCTCCCAAACACCATGATGACCCTATCAAAACCTGCTTTTCATCCCTTAGTGTTAAAGTTCTTTGTATTGTCCTCTGACCAATCTTTTCTAAAAAAATTATAATAAAAGACCTATATCCCCTATCAGGTTCATGATATTGTTCAACGTGCCCCCTTAATGAAAGAAAGGAGGAGGTGTCTCAGTACTTATTAAAAGAAGCTTAAAAGCTAAAGAAACTTTCTCAGCATTAACTCTGACATCGAGGCCTTGGCGTAACAGAAGTAAAGAGGATCTAAAAACAATTTAAAACTTATTAGTGTTATAGACCACCACAAGGAAGTAGGATAAGCCGGTGAACTTTATACAAAAACTTGATGATTATGCAACCTCTACCAGTGATCAATGATCACTGTAATAGCTCGGTTGACCCCTTTCAATATTGACGACCTCTAGCAGGTCGAACCCAATTCTTGTGCCGAAGGAAAAAAAAATTGGCTACATTCACTGGGAAAGAATTCAGTAATTCTCAAAAATAACAAAACCGGGCCCAATATAACACATAACCCACTATCATTGACCATATATGGTCAAATAATCGTGGCACAACATAATCCTTTAGACTACACACTGAGCTCTCGGGAACCATCTAACCCATGCATTCCTTGACATTTGAACATCTTATCTACTGTTTGCCCCTAGTGACAACAGAAAATAGAATATGACTAATATGCTGAAGACCGTAAAAAAAAAAAAAAAAAAAAAAGGAAGACGTAAACAAAAATTTTCTAACGCCAATAAAATAAATACAAGAAATCTATATACTAGTTTAGAAAATATTGATGAAAACTACAAAAAAAAAAATATTAGTATCCATTTCCTTTACGACACGTATTGAATTAAAAAACGTTTCCTATAAAAAAACAGCAAAACAAATCTTATTTTCAAACAGGTCAATAAATAAATGGTTGACTAAAGCGAACTAACCTCAATAGACAAAACACAACCTAACATAAAAGTGGCTAAGTTGGGGACTGTATACCGATTTCAGTTTACAAGAAACTCCTCTACACTTAAAAAAACTTTAATAAGAAAATCCAAAAGCTAGCTTCTTGCTGATAATAATTTCCAGCCAGACTCATCCAACCCACGTTGCGCGAATGGGAGCAGTTTAACGACTTTTTTAAACCGTCACAATAAAACAAAAACAAAATAGAACATATTTTTCAAAAATAGGTGAATTGAAATGTATAAAAGGACGCATAATTTCATATGAATGAACCTCCTACTTTACTACCTGTAGGGCAGCTTAAGCGCGAATCCAGAAAAGAGAGGGTCTTTTGCACCGATATTTAAGACCCACACGAGGAAGGGCAAAAACTTTCGCCATTTTCGAAAAAAGAAGATATCAACCGTTGACGTTGATGTGTATAAATGTTCTCATGAAAGAAGGCGTACCTTCAGAGTGTCCCAAACTGGATATATTCCAAAACACTGTTTAAAAAAGAGACTCCCCTATTTACCCTCACTCTAGAGCAATTCAAATGAATGACGACCCTATCCAACTGAATTAAAAATCGCCAAAGTTACCCCTGTTCCCAAAGCTTTTCGACACACCTCCCTTCCTGAAAAAACTTCGTTCGTCCCGATTTATCCTGCGATACAACTGGTAAAATCTTTGAAAAATTAGTCCACGCTCAACTAACTAAATTACTTGCATGCAAAATGGCTTCTCTCAACAAAATCAGTTTGTTCCACCGAAAACCGCAACACAGAGGATGCTCTGATAATTCCTACTATCGCCATATTACCTTACCCCAAAAAGCAACTAAAGAAAAAACAAACATGAACCAAAATGTGTACTACTATATTCTCAAAAGCATTTCACGTTTTCAGCACATACCGTAAACCTTTAACAAAAATCAGAAGAACTTGAATCACAAATGTTCACTACAAGTTGCAATACCATCTGCCGAACCACAATAACGTCCGTTTAGGAGACACCATCATGTCCTCTCTTGGGTGCCCTCAAATCCCACGTGTCCCTCAGGGCTCCATACTTGGGCCACTTTCTCTAATATATATTACACAAGATATGCACTTTCAAAATTGTCACAATCATACACTCTCAATATGCTATGACCACTGCAATCTTAATATCAGACCGTAATATTAAAACACACTTAACGACAAAGTAAACGAATGAATTAAAAAACATTTTAACATGGGTAGAGAGGCAAACGGACTCTCCCTAAATCTACAAAAAACAATTTACCTATAATAACAATTCAAAAGAACCCTGTTCAACTACCTAAATGTAAGAGCAAAAAGATATAAATTATAAATCGGCAGTCGCCAAATTATTAGGTGTTATCCTTGATGGAAAGCTTTCTTTCAAAGAACACATAAATATATAATTAGGCAAATTATCCTATGCTAATTATGCATTCCTTAAGATAAGGACTTTGTCCCAAAACATATTTTAAAAAACCTTTACTATAGCTTGTATATCCACTACCTACTTACGTCTCTAGTATGGTTGTGGCAAGTGAATACGCTACAACCTCCTTTAATCTTCATTGGCAAAAAAAAAAATTAATTCTTTGTGTAAAATACAATCAGAAAAGACGTTGAACACACAACCCCACCCTATTCAAAAATTTGTCTATGCCAAAACTCATGATATTACACCCTTACAGTAAGTAGTCACATCTTTAATTCACAAACGGAACTTTGCAAAATGAATCTTTTGGCAACATAATTGTACAAACCAAACGTTAAGAACAACAGAATCTTCAGAAGCACAACTGTTGTCACGGTATGCCTTAAAGATAAAGGGTGAATATCTACTATGCCTAGAAATTAAATCGGGTAAGGGCATAGTCTGAAGAGGTAAATATAGGAATCAAAGCTTTGATTCCGATAGAAATATCAGAAAACTTCTCTATCTAAATACTAACGAGGACATTCCCACCCACGTTAAGTCCTATTCTATAATAGAAAGCGGTTCCTATAGCTATTATTAATATTTAATTGTTCTCTCAGTGTTTCTCTTAAATTAGCAAAGCCAATGCTGCTGGCGATTATAAAATAATATACTAACTATATTATATATTATTATATTATTTATTATATTATTATATGATTTATTATTAATTATTTATTATATTATTATATTGTATTATTATTATTCAGTATTAATTATTATTATTATATTATTATATATATTATAATATTCATATAATAATTATTATTATAATTATTTTATTAGTATATTATATTATTATAATACTATTATAATTATTATATATTATGATATTATATATATTATTATTATTATTAGTATTATATATATATATTATTATATTAATTATATTATTATATAATATTATATTATTATATAATTATTATTATTATTATTATATATTATTTATTATTATTTTATATTCATTTGAATTATGTTATTATGTTTCTGTTTATTATGTGTATCATTTTATTATATTATTATTATTATTATTATATTATATATTATTATTATTATACTATTATTATATTATTATATTATATTATATAATTATATAATTACGCCATTATATATTATTAAAAAATAATTACCAAATTATTATACATATTTTATTGAATATTACAACTCGTTTTATTTTTAATATTATTATTATTATTATCATTATTATTAATATTATTAGACTATATTATTATTATATTATATTATTATTATTATTATCATTTAATATCATATTATTAATTCATTATATTTTATTCATATTTGTTATATATTCTATTATAATTATATATTTTAATACATATTAATATCAGTAACTTGATATAATGTGAAATCTTTCTGCATCACTAATACTGTTAGCTTAAGTGTTAGTGTTTTTCTGTTTTATTACTTTGTATATTATTATAATATTCATTATTTATTATTATTAATAATATATATTATTATTATTATTATTATATATTATTATATATAAATTGTATGTTTTTATTATTATTATATTATTTTATATTATATAATTCCATACTATTTATTTTATTATTATTACTTGCATTTTTTTTATTATATATATATTGTTGTTATTATATATTTATTATACTATACTATTATTGTTTATTATTTTTATTTACTATCGTTATGAATTATATCTTTATTATTAATGTATTAATTATGTATTATTTATTATTATATATTATATATTATTATATATATATTATATTATTATGTATATTATTATTATATATATTTATTATATATTAATTATCACTATTACTATCATTGTATTATTATTATATATATATATTTATATATTATTATTATTATTATATATATTCATCTATATATTTATATTATTATCATAATTAATTTAATTATTATATATTTTATTATTATATATTATTATTTATTATATTATATTATTATTATATTCATATATATTTATTGTTATTAATATTTTATTCATTATTATATATTATTTATTATATATTATTATTATTATTATATATTATTATATTATATTATTATTATTATATTATTTATTGTTATATTATATTATTATTAATAATATTATTTGTAATTATATAATTATTATCAATATTATTAGTATTATTATGTAATTTATTAATTATATATTATTACCTATTATTATTTATAATATTATTTATTATATATTATTATTTTATATTATTATTATATTATTAATTGTCAATTAGAAAACGTCCCCCTAGTAGCCCTTTTCTCATATATATCATTTCCTTTGCATTCATATAAACTGTGTGCATAATACTATATTAATAGTGAAATACGTATTTTGATTTTTTGATTTATTTGATATATTAATTATCTTATCTGATTCAACGTGTGACTTTCATGATATATTATGATTATGTAGTATTATTATTATTATATTATTATATATTATTATTAGATTTATATATTAATATATATCATTTCATTAACCTGATATTCTATTGTTATGTATATTATTATCGTAATTATTATTTACATTATTAGTTTAATATTTTGAATTTATCTTCAAGTATGTTATTATTATTTATATTTAATTTCGTTATTAGATTAATATTTTGAATTTGTATGTAATTATTGTACATGATTATTATACCATTATGTATTATATAATATTATTGTTACTGTTAATTAATATAGTTAAAGTTCTTTGATTATTATTATATATTATTTATAATATAATACATTAATCATAATTATTATAAAATATTATTATATTTCATATATTATTCATAATATTAAAATATTCAATATTAATAAATTTATTACATTTTTTTAATAGAATAGAATTTCATTTGGACTTGTAGTTGATCTGCACTTCGGACCACTTTGAAATACTGTCCCTAAAGCTGAACTCTGCACACCTCTAATATATAATATATTATATATTATAATATAATAAATATATTATAATATATATATATAATATATATTATATTTATATATATAATATTATATATCATATATAAATAAATAAATAAAGGAGGTAAATAAATTAATAAATTGTTATAATTTGGGCTATTTGAGTTAGTTAGGTTAGGTTAGGTAGGTTAGGTTATATATATAAGTTAGGTTAAATTTGGTTAGATTAGGTTATATTAAAAATCACCCAAAAATTATTGAAAAATACGATACATTTTTATTGATTTCGTTCCTGGAGTCAACCTCTTATACAGGCCTATAATAATATAATATATAATAA
>JABUQX010042409.1:7500-10000 GCA_015478945.1 Trachelipus rathkii | reverse complement strand
TATTATTATTTATTATTATTATTATTATTATTATTATTATTTTTAAGAAAATTTAGATCAGCGTCAATTTTAATGTACTTTTTACGTTCTTTCAATTCTTCTAAATAGTTCTTTATTTTCAGAAGAAATTTTTATTAAGGACTATTCGAGAATAGAAAAGAAGTTTAAAACTTTTAATATTATACCAATATTTCGCCTGGCATACTTCAGGCATGATCACGGTTAAACTGACTATTATTTATAATGCAGCTTACAAAAATAAATTTCTAAAATTAAAATCAAAATTATTCGCAAGCTTCCAAATTTCGGTACTACCTTTTGTTAAAAATACGTAATTACATTACATTGTTTTGTAAATACAACAAATATCATGGATAATAATTTGGTATCTGGAAAAAATTCTCAGATATTGGAATTTTCTTTCAATCATTCATTCATTTCATTAAATTCACATTGATGTCCGGCTTAAGTTTTTAATAAAAAGAGATTTTGCTATTACGAAGATAGTTGAAATTAACTACTTGACATAAAATTTTAAAAAGACAAGCAATTTCAACTGAAGCGGGGACTTTTCATCCGGTCTCGTATATTTACTTGGTTTATACCTGTGTTGCATAATTCGGCGTTCTTAAAGTGTTATTGTGTATCCCACATAAGAGGAATTACATCTTACTTCTTTGCAATTAAATTGATACACAACATAACTTCTGTAATCCTCCGAACAATGACCACGGGTACTAAAATATGAGGACACTCGTCTCGGTATGTAGTAGCTTCTAACATTTACTCTTTTCTCTGACTTAACATGTTCCTTTACAATTATGTTTAATTTTCGTTCTTCTCTAGAACAATTTGTCAAGTTTAATGATTTAAAATAAAAAGTTATCTTGCTTTCCATGTTAAGTGAATTTTTATTTGAAGTTAAAATGCTGTTTATAACCTTATAACCTGTTTTTTAATAACCTTTTCTATTTTAATTTGAGGGTAACCATTATTAATTAAGTTTTTTGTTATTCTTATTACCTCTTTGTTAAAGAGTTCCCACGTTATATACCCGAAAGATGTAAACTATCTATTATTAAAACCCTAATTCACAGAGTTTATAAAATAACTTCAACGAATTATGCAACACAGGTATAAACCAAGTAAAATATGGGAGCATTACACGACGGATCACAAATCCCCTCCTACAGTTGAAATTGCTTGTTGTTTTAAAATTTTATTTTCAGTTGTATTTACAGTATCTAAAATACCAATAGATTCCAGCTGGCTTTGTATGTTAAAATAAAAGTTAAAGCCGACATCAATGTGAAATTTAATGAAATGAATGAATGCTTGAATGTTTTTTGAATATTTGAGTGTTTTGCAGGTACACTTAGTATCCATGATAATAGTTGCATTTACAAAACAATGTAAGCTTTTTTGATTTTTCATCAAAATTATTTTTTAAACTTCACAATTAATGTAAAATAATTTTAGATTTTTATATTTAGAAATTTATTTTTGTAAGCTGCATTATAAATAATAGTTAGTTAACCGTAATCATGCCTGAAGTATGCAGGCGAAATATTGGTATAATATTAAAAGATTTAACTTCTTTTTATTCTCGAATAGTCCTTAATTAAAATTCTTCTGAAATAAAGAACTATTAGAAGAATTGAAAGAACTTGTAAAAATTATTATTATTATTATTATTATTATTATTATTATTATTATTATTATTATTATTATTATTATTATTATTATTATTATTATTATTATTATTATTATTATTATTAATAAAACTGCAAATATGACACAAACCAGAAATAATGGAGTTAAAAATAAAACTAAAACTGATAATAGAGGGAGGGATGATAGCATCGACGACGAATCTTTTACGAATAGTCAGGTAGAAGCCCTCCTAGCTACTCCCCCTCCCCCACCCTCTCCTCTTTCTCAACTTAACCTGGAAAACTCCGACTCACAGCTGACCCTAAGCGCCCTACAAAATGAATTTGCTCAATTTAAAACTGCATTTGCTGAATACCAGAAGCAGAAGGAAGATGAAATTACAAACCTAAAAAACAGAATTCGAATACTGGAGAATGATAGGAATGCGACCACCCCGTCTGACACTGAGCTAGCAGAAATAAAAGAAATAAAAGAAACAGTTCAGATCATTACGGAATCCCAAGAAACATTACAGCAGGAGCAAGTAAAAAATGTTTGTGTGATCACAGGTCGGGGTTTGCCTAATGGGTTTCAGCATGAAGATTGCAAAAGGACCCTTACAGAAGTTATTGAAAGAAAACTAAAAATAAAACTAAATCCAAACTCAGTAACTGAAGTTTATCGTCTTGGGAAACTAAGAACTGGTGAAAGGATAACTGACACGAGACCGATCAGATTTAAAATGAATGAAGAGGGCCTCAAATCAAAACTAATTACTGCCTGTATTGAAAACAAACCAAATGTCTACTTAAACGAGTTCTTAATTCCAAGAAATAAAGAACTTTTA
>JABUQX010042409.1:0-2500 GCA_015478945.1 Trachelipus rathkii | reverse complement strand
AAACATGAAATAGAATATTAGATAACTAATATAGTACTAGTAATAGATCACGTAAATTAAATTAATCTAATAACTAATAACTACGTCCATACAATATAAAAAATAACAGACTTACTTCCTATTATTGTCTACTTCAACGGATAATCTTTACATATAGTATGAAAATATACATAATAAAATTTAGTTTCACATATCTTTATCGACACGTATGATATAAAATCATTTCTATATATATTAAACACTAATAATTAACAATACTCTTCAAGAAATAAATAGGTTTCAAATGAATTAAAATGGTTGACTAATAAGCATTATATACCATTTACAATTAGTAACATAAACACTAATACTACTTAACTATAAATAATGTGCTAAGTGGGGACATATGATAATATAACCGTATAGGTATAACTAAAATGTTTACATATAACAGTAAATATTAAACCGTTCTATACACTTTAAAGAACTCATAAGTAAATATAATTACCAATAAGTCTAATAAGCATCTTTATGTTTCTATGCTGATAAGTTCAACCAGACTCAATCCAACCCACGTTCGCAATGGGCTATTTAATTTAAACTAAACATTTATTAACCGTTCCAAACAATAAAACATAAAAACGAAAAATATAGAACAATTATAAATATATATGATGATGAAAATAGTTAATGAACAAGCAACGTCAAATTAAGTTTCAAATTATGAATTGAACTACTCATACTATTACTACCGGTAGTAGGCTATACTATTAAGTGTTGCTCAGTCGAGTAAATGTTTCACGTAACAGAAGGTCTATTTGCCGATTATTTAAGACCCACTTAACTGTTAATATAAGGGTGTATAAGAACTTATTGCTAATTCAAAGTAAATTATCAATCCTCTGACGTGAGTACTGTTGATATATAAATGGTCTCTATAATTTGATAAATTAATAGGCTCTTGACCTTTACGAGTAAGTGTCTACCGAAACTATGGTAATTTTACAGTAACTAACTGTAAAAAAGAAAATCTCACCTATTTTATAAGTCACTCTCAATCTATATAACAATTTCAATTGACTTATATACTAATCATATATTCCAATATCTTTATAATTAAATTCGCAAGAAGGTTTACCCCTTGTGTTCCCAATACATTATGGACACCTCCTTTCGATAAAAACTCTTCGTTTATCGTATATTCAATCCTCATTATATACTCAACTGTTAAAATCTTTTGAAAAAATTAGTTCCACCTCAACGTTTAACTAATTACTTGTCAATTTGAGTCAAATGGCTTATACTCTCACTAAAAAATCATTAAGTTTGAGACTCACCAATATAAAATCACCGGCTATAACAACATGAGAGTAATCTCTGATTATTTCCTTTAACTGTGAAAAAGTAAATACTTTACAAAGCACTATATGTAATAAAATACTAATAAATCGATGTAATTATTGTGTTTACTGTTTATTATCTATTAGAATTCTCAATGCATTACTAGTATATACAGATTATGTTAAGTATTCCGCACAAACCTTACTCTATATTAAAACATAATAAAGAGAGACTTGGTTAATCTAATACTTACATAAACTGGTTCACTACAATTGGTTTCAGTCATACCTATTCTGGCCGAAACACAATACGTCCGTTTAGAGACACATCATCTCTCTCGTATTGCTTATTCCATATATTTCCCACTAATAGGTGATTGTGATCCCTACAGGGCTCATACTTATGGGCCACTTTTCTAATTTTATATAAATATATATACAAAATATATATGTACTTTCAAAATTTGTCACAATTATTCATACACTATCAATATGCTGATGACAACTTAGCAATCTTAATATAAGTAACTACGATAATATATAAACAATCTAATAACGTGACAAAGTTAAATACTAATGAATTTAAAAATAAACATATATATATAATTAACTATATAGGTAGAGGCAATACAGCGATACCTCCTATAAATCTATATCAAAATAAATCCAATTATAACCTTTATATATATAATTATATAATACAAATCAAATAGAGAACCCTGTTATTCAACTTATAAAATAGTTGTGAGATAGAACCAAAAAATATAATATTATTATAATCATGCGAGCTATGTCGACTTACCCTACACCAGAGAGAAATCATATTAATATTCAATATAGCGATTTAATTGCCTTGAATCATTTGTAGCAATAAGCTTTCTTCATAACTAAAGAACAATATAAGATGATCTACTAATATAGTACAAAATTAATATCTCCTATTGATACTAAATTTAATGCATTCCTTAAGATAAAGTAAATTTTGTGATCCTAAATAAATCATATATATTTTTAAATAATAAACCTTTACTATATAGTTACTTGTATATACCATCACTCACTACCTACTTGATTCTCTCAGTATGGGGTTGTGGGCAAGTGTATTATTATACCTCTTACAAACCTCTCTAATCGTATATATGCTCAAAAATATTAAAATAATTAGTCATATATATATATAT
>JABUQX010042408.1:15000-21375 GCA_015478945.1 Trachelipus rathkii | reverse complement strand
ATATATATATATATATATATATATATATATATATATATATATATATATATATTAGGGAAATTTTATTTACATTGTAGTGCTGGGTGAGCTCTGGCTTCGATACTTCTGGGTCAGATACTTTTACTTTTGCTAAGAAATATGAGAAACTTTTAGATTCAATAATAAATCTAGTTTCGATATATAAAAGGTAATGAAGGGACGATAAATCGTCATCGCCATCGTTATCGGGAAACTCAGCATATTTTTTCTCATTTGTCATCGCCATCGTCATGGCAATTTCTGCCTATTATTTTGCCTATTAATTGAAGAAATATTACACCAGAAACTGGAGAAAGATTATGTTTCTGCATCATAATTTAAGAACTCTAAATTTAAAGTACTAGAATTTTGTATCTGTCCATGGTCTCGTATATTAAATTTTTTTAAAATCAATGTTTTGAAGATACTATATATTAAAATTACATAAAATAAAGTTGAAATATAAGGAACATGAATTATTTTATTATTAAATAAATTATATTATTAATCAAGAGAAATTATTATTATTATTAATCAAGAAAAATTATTATTATTATTATTATTATTATTATTATTATTATTATTATTATTATTATTATTATTATTATTATTATTATTATTATTATTATTATTTATTATTATTATTATTATTATTATTATTATTATTATTATTATTATCATTATTATTATTATTATTATTATTATTATTATTATTATTATTATTATTATTATTATTATTATTATTATTATTAATATTATTATTATTATTATTATTATCATTATTATTATTATTATTATTATTATTATTATTATTATTATTATTATTATTATTATTATTATTATTATTATTATTATTATTATTATTATTATTATTATTATTATTATTATTATTATTATTATTATTATTATTATTATTATTATTATTTTTATTATTATTATTATTATTATTATTATTATTATTATTATTATTATTATTATTATTATTATTATTATTATTATTATTATTATTATTATTATTATTATTATTATTATTATTATTATTATTATTATTATTATTATTACCCTAACCTTTTGCTCTTGTCTGAGACCCAGATGGCTAAGAATTCATCCTCTAATTCGTTTAATATATCCAACTATAACTTATTTCATAATTCCCTCTAAAGAGTATGTGCCTATGTAAAAATTAATACTCCTGTAACACGTCTCGAAAATCTCGAACTCTTAACTTCGATGTTTTGTGGCTTCAGAAATCTTTTCTTCCTTCTACTACAATAATCTTGTGCTTCTGCTACTATTTTTCTAACAGAACAGATTTTCAGCCTTTTGGAATATCTTACTACTTCCGGCGAGACTGTTATCTTCTCATCCCCAATATGGGGATTTAACGTACAGAACACCAAATGGTTGGGCCCTCTCCTACTGACCCTAGGTGGGGAGGGGGCTGAATCTCATTCAGTTTTCAAAGATCTGATCGCTAATTGGGCAGCCTGCGCCTAACATCTCCTGGATCGTCCGAACCACTCCTTGAACACACCTGACCTATGTTTCTCACCACTAGTAGTTCTCACTTATAAACACACCCCCTTCTGCTCCTATTGGTAAATCTGACCACAACCTTATATCTCTTCATTTTATTAATACTTTCTCTCCAACAGCTCCATCTTGTCCTATGCGTTTTTTCTGGCACTTTGATCGGGCGATTGTGGGTCTTGCGTTAAGCTTTTTACGCCAACTATAATTTGAGTTTACTGCCTTTGTCTCTGGTGCTGTTTCTACTTCTGCCGATGAGGTGGAGCTGCAAATTCCTTTGATGGATTATTAGGTTCTTTCCTTCCACTAAATCCCTCTCTCCCTAAAACCATGGTTCGATCGTGCTTATTCTGGCCATTCAGGCTAGAGACAGCGCGTATCAGGAGGGGAAAAATTCTCATTCTCATATCACTCCTGCTAATTTTCATTCAGCTAGAAATCGTTGCAGGGATACTCTTCTACGAGCAAAGCAAACTTTCGTTAAACGAAAGTGCCCTGACATCCTTGGTACTAATACCGACAAATCTTTCTGGCCTCTTCCTCCTCCTCTCAGGTGTTCTACAGATGTGATTACATTTGATCGGGGGCATGGGCTCTTGAAATCTATGAACGTAAGGAAGGTGCTGACGACGCCCCTCGTTCAACTATTTTCTTCTATGTCTCAACTGCACTTTCCCTCAGTGATGGAAGCACGCTTATGTCCAAGCTATTCCTGTTGACAGTATACAGTAAAAATCCTTAGCATTAGCATAAACAAAAAAAATGTCTTGGAAACCTCTCATCACAGCGGTTGCTAGGCAGCTCCTAAAGAAACTAGAGAGTTTTGTTTAAACTGTGGTACTTTTTTTCTCTTGTAACTCAAGGGTCTCATCCGCTCTTGTACGGAGTACTGCTCTCATATCTGGGGGGTGTCTCTGGTTTCAATCGGCTTTTGGATAGGGTCAAGTCAAAAGCCAAAAGGCTTATAAACTGTTCTGTACCTTCCAGTTCACTTGACCCTCTATTTTTGCAGCGCTATGTTGGTGCTTTATCTCTTTTCTAGGTACCGCAAGTGCAGGTGCTCTAGGGAACTTTCCACTCGCGTACCACGACCTTTACGACGCCCTTGTAGCACAAGGGGTGCTGTGTCTGCACACATGCAGCATTGTGTTGACATTAGTAACCCAGGCTGTCTGCTGCGCCGCTTTCTTTTACCCGCCACCTGAGTTCTTGTGGGATTCCCTCTAACATCTTCGTTTCATGATAAATTTAATTGGCATTTTAAAGCCTGTGCCTGTGCTAATTTTGGCGTTAGATGGTAAACTTCTTTGTAGTGTACAACACCCTTCCTTGAATAGGGCTCTACCGTGAGTGGTGATCAACTTGTAATATATATATATATATATATATATATATATATATATATATATATATAGTATATATATATATATATATATATATATATATATATATATATATATATATATAGAGAGAGAGAGAGAGAGAGAGAGAGAGAGAGATAGAGAGAGAGTAAAAATTAGAAACAAAAACCACAAGATGAAATGAATAACATGAACTCTTCAATGAATTAATAAAATTCTTAAATCTTTTTAGACATTAGGATAAGAATGAAGTGAACACTATTTAATTCTTCCTTATTATGTTTTGTTAAATTTGTTTAAAATAATAGAAATTTCTTTGAAAATACACTTTTTTTCAATTAATCGTCTTCGTCAAAATTTACTTATAATTGTCAGCGCCGTCGTCATCGCCAAAAATTTAATTGTCCCATCTGTTTCACAAAAGGGTTCTAATAAGAATTCTTTAAGCTAGCTGAAACCCCACAAAAATGACATCTCCGACGGCATAATTTAAGAATGTATTTAAATAGCATAACCGAGGAGCTTGCTCGGTGACAAAAAATTGGCTGGTAGAAGTGAAAGCCGCTTATCAGCAACCCCAGAACAGCACTGATAATGACGTAGATGGTGACTTTTTCAGCAATAAAACTCGTTTTACTGAAGATGCAGGGAAGAGATTTGGATATGTTATTCTTTTATGGTTCATGCCCGAAATTGCATTGACATTCCCATTCACCTTCAAAGGAATCACACCTGGGAACCTCATCGAAAAACTGAAGAGACATTCATCGAGGAGCAAAGATAATTCAATTTGCAATCTGTGAAGAGGAGATGAAGCTCAACGAAAACATGGAGATGTTGCCCACAGAAGAGAATCCTTTCATGGTGGCATGAAAATGGGCCAGGTTGCTTCATTATTATCAGTGCTTGCAAGCAAACATTTATCAGCCCCTCCCTCATCAGTCGAGAGCGAGCGTATTTTTATTGTAGGTGAGAATGTAAACACCCCTAAAAAGGAACAGGCTCTCGCCAGATACTAATGAAAGCTTAATGTGTTTTTGAAAATTCACAATTTGAGAATTTTTGAATTTGCGTATTGAATGATATCTATTTTTATCTTAAAGGAGTATATTATTATTATGTCATGTTTGAATAATAGCGTTTTTTTTAATTTTTTATCTTTTCAGCTGATTAAATGAGGTCTCTCTTCTTTCATAATTTTTATTCTTTATATGTAGCTAGTTAAGAATCTTCTTGTAAATTGAAATCATGTTAAAACAGTAGCAGTACACAAATGCTCTATCTTATTACTGTGTATTATTACATTAATTAAAGTATCGGTATCGGTATCGGCACCTGAAAAAATAGAGTATCGGTATCTTCTGGCATCGGCAATATCCCGAATGAATATATATATATATATATATATATATATATATATATAGTATATATATATATATATATATATATATATATATATATATATATATAGTTATATATATGAGAGTTATTATATATATATATATATATATATATATATATATATATATATATATACAATTACCTTAGTTTTCTACTAGGGTAGTTTCCTTATGTGCTCCTCAGATTTTAACTAATTTGCTTTCGGCAGCAATTTTAAATCTATTTTTTATTTTTATTTGGGACAAAACACCTTTGATCATTATTATAATAATAGTGCTGAAAAGAAGATATATATATGTATATATATTAAAAAAGTAGGGCCTATATATATATATATAGTTATATATATATATATATATATATATATATATATATATATATATATATATATATATATAGCAAAGAAAGGAAAAAGATATATACATATATATATATTATTGTATCGGCATATATACAGCATATATTATTATATATATGTTAAAGAAGATAATAGTTATATATGTTATATATATTATTATTATTATTAAGTTATATATTATATATATATTATATATTATTATTATTATTATTATTATATATGCTATATATATGTTATATATATATTATTATAGATATACGGTATATATATTATATATATATTATTACATATTATATATATATATATACATATATATATATATATATATATTATATTATTATATTCTAAATAAAGAAGAAGTAAATATAGATGTAATTTTCAAGATATAATATTATATATATATATATATATATATGTTAGAGTATATATATATATAGAGTATATATATATATATATTATAATTGATTAAAGATTTTCATGTAAACAGAGATTTAGTATTTTTTTCTATTAAATTGATTTGGTCCCATTCTAGATTTGATAACTTTAGTTAGTTTGGGACTATTTAGCAGTCTTTTCCATTTTTTATTTGGAACCTGTATGAATCCTGAGGATTGTAAATTAGGCGGTTTTTGACTGGGCCATGTTGCTTTGTATCATCTCTTATTTTCTAATGCTCTACATCATTAATCTAAGGAGGAAAGATCTAGATCTATTCCCAAAAGTCTTAGTGGGAAAAATAAGATATCCTAAATTTTAATCACATTGGAAGTCACAGGCACATAAATTTTTTTTTTTTACTTATTTTGTTTGCTAAGTTAAAAAAATAATTTCTAATTCTGTTTTGTTGTATTATTCCTGATGCATGCATTTTTTTTTATTGATAACAAAAATTTAAAGTTCCAACTTATAAAATAAATGCTGCAATAAAGCCATTGAATTTAGAAATTTTCCAAATTTTGTACATAATGTTAGATATTGCTCAATAATTATACAAAAATTCTCAAAATCATATTATGAATAATTAGCATCTCTATATCATGCTACTCAATTCCTAAATCCTAACATCAAATAATATAACTCCTTACAAATTTATTACCCAACCACACAGTTATCAACTTTCATGCTATGAAAGCATATGGTTATATATATATATATTGGTATATATATATATGGCTGGTTATTATTGGTTATATATATATTGTTATTATTGTTATTATTATTATTATATATATATACATATAGTTATTATATTATATAATATAGTAGTTTGTATATATATTATATATACATATATATATATATATTATTAAGGTTATTACATACATACATATATATGCTATATATATATATTATTATTACATGGCTATTACATATATATACTACATAGTTATACGGGCTGGTTATTACATGTTATGCATGCAATGCTATTATTGTTGTTACTATATTACAAGTTGTTGAAGGTGCTGTTGAGAATAGAGAGTTTTTTATCTATATATATATATATATATATATATATATATATATATATATATATATATATATATATATATATATATATATATATATATATATATATATACAGTATATCCTTTGATTTCAAGACTTTCCTCTTTCAGTATCTATCCTTCTCTCTGTGAACTCTGATTTCCTTCCCAGTCACTCTATAGCAGCTGTTGTAGATGACCACTATTCATCTTTTAAATCAAG
>JABUQX010042408.1:7500-10000 GCA_015478945.1 Trachelipus rathkii | reverse complement strand
CGTCCAGTGGACCCAGTAGTTTATCTCTGACAACATACTCAAAAAGAAATCTTGGTTATTTAATTCCTAAACTATTAAAGATTACCTCAGATAGCACTCCCAGACCAAAAAATTGTTTTATATATTTTTTTTTATTAAAAGAGGAAAATTAGTTAATCCTAAGTGTATTTATTAAATTGAAACCGTTGCTCTTCCCTAACAACCCTATTTTGCTGTTAATTTTTATAATTATTTTGACTGGAATAGGTACTATTTTTTTTCTTTGGTTTAATTGCTTTATCTTTACGAATTAGCTAGACTCTACATTTTCTAAAATAGAATTACTTGTGCACATCTGTTGAATGGGGAAAAGATTGCTGCTTGTGAAGTAAATCAAATATATGATAGATTTTATTTGTGGTATTAAAATAGTTGTGAATTTTTAGATGATGAATTTATTTTATTTTATGTTTTTTTTGCGACATTTATTCAAGTCCTAAAAGAAATTGTTGAAAACAAAAAATATTTTGACTGGTAGTAATTTAATTTCAATTTATGATGATTTTTCCTTGTGATTTCTTGAGAGGAAAACAAGGACAATTCACAGCTGATTTATTGTTATTACAAATTGTGCCCAAAACAATAAGTGGAAATTTTTGAAACACCTAATATATGTACACGATTTTTAAATTGTATACAGACAACTCTTTTGAGGCCAGATGCCATGAATCTACAAGACAAAATTGCACTTTTAGAATATTACTACGATGAAAGTATGGGCATGAGGGTTACAGTTGAAAATTTAGGGAATTAATGACCTTAACAATATAGTTAACATGAATTGTGATATCTAGGGCCCAATTGCAAGTTAATGAAGAAGAAAAGATCGTTTTATTTCTTGAATGGTTTGATTTTATCCAAATTCCAAGGACATTGCTTAGTATATATATTTGATTGGAGATAAGATTTAAAGCGCAAAACTGTTTTTAACATTGGGAACACTTTAAGCAAATTTATGATATTCAGTCAGTATATATTACTTTTAAAGATAGACCCGTTAGTGTGAAGGGAACACCTGTTTGGTGGAATAGTTAGATAAGAGAGAAAATCAATAAAAAGGGTTGAAGTTTCAAAATATTGTCAAGGGTTCAGTAGTAGAAGGGAAGATTTACAAAATTATAAGGAAAATTGAAAAGAACTTTCCAGTTCATAAGAAAGGCAAAACGGAGAGCTAGAAATTAATTTGCAAGGAAGGGAGTATTAGGACATTTAAATTTTTTAACTTTTATAAATTTAAATGTAAGAATAGGACAATTGGTCCAATTAAAGTTGATGAAAATATAGTAAGTTCAGATAAGGAATCGGTTAATATTTCCAATGCCTATTTTGCTTTAATGTTTGGAGACATATTCCTGGTATACATGTAATAAATAGTTTTACTGCAAATTAAATTGAGGTAAAAGAAATTTAAATTTCCTTCCGTGGACCTATATGGCCCAATAAAAGCTTGCAAGTCGTGTTGGTATAACTTGCGTAGAACTTCTGAGGAGGAAGTGGCGAGCATTGGCAAAGGCACTGTATTGATTTTATAATGATCTAGTCTATAAAAATTTAGTTAGGTACCAGGAGGACTGGAAAACAGGCATTATGTTGTGCCTATCTCATAAGGAAAGGTATAGGAAGTTTGGGGAAATTATAGCCAGTTTAGCTTAAAAGAATCTCTGGTTTAAAAATTTTGAAAAGTTTACGAAATGTCATTTATAGAAATTATTTGGATGATTAAGAAAAAGATATCTTATGAATCCCAGCCTTGGTTTTTCAAAAAAGGTAGATTATGTCAGGACAAAGGGCTTTTAAAAATTTATGGGAATTATTGAACAGAATGCATTGACTTGAGGAAGATCCAATTGATAATATATATTTAGACTGGTAGTTTAAAGCTTTTGTAGGTTTCCACATATAAGGCTTGATGCAAAGTTTTCGGCAATGTGGAATGTTGGAGTGGTGGTACATGGTTGGATTACAAGAAGTGATTATGAAATTAAGAAGGGCAGTGTGTGCTACTAAAGAAACAAGCATCAGGGAAATAGTGAAGGAGGTTTTGTCTCACAGGACTCGGTGCTGGAAGCCACTAATATCTTCATTATAAAAAAATAATTGACAAGTGCTTAAGTTGTAAGTTTCTAGTTTTGCCAGATAATTACCAAAGTGGCTACTCAGTAGGGAATAATGATTAATGGTATAAAATCCAAGATGATTCTTTGATATTTTCATATGGCGGTGGTCAGATAAGTGCCAATTGAATGTTTAATAGTTTAAACGTGGATGCTTTCGTGTTAAGTTTTCTTCACATAGGGTTATCAAAATAAAAAATTTAACTATGATATGATGGGGTTTCGCTTGAGTCTGGTTGAAACAAAAAAAAAAAATACTTTAAGTTGATTATACAAGCAGTAATCTGAAAGGTTGGCAAATCAATGTTTGGGAAGGAAAGGAATAAAGGATAAAAAATGCTAGTACA
>JABUQX010042408.1:0-2500 GCA_015478945.1 Trachelipus rathkii | reverse complement strand
ATTATGCAATATTTAACATCAAAAATATAAAGAACGAGAGATAGGACAGGCTGGTCACCTGGTGATGTCGCCTTGACGGGAACTCGGTCTGCTTTTATAATTGTGTCCTTGGAATCAACTTCCCGTTGGTTGGGGATAGCTCAGTTGTATAGCACCGGGCATATTGTCCTCACGCGCAACATGCGGTGGTTCAGTCCCAGAGAAGGCAGTTAACTCTTTACCTTCTCATTATATGTTCTTTCTTTAACATCTTATCTAATTGCGATTAATTATGCAATATTTAATCTAAAAATATAAAGAAACGAGAGATAGACGGCTGGACCACCTGGTGATGTCGCCTTGACTGGCGGACCGGTTGCTTATAATGTTCTTGAACTCCAACTTTTTGGGTGGGGGATAGCTCAGTATTTATAGCACGGGCCATATTGTCTCACGCGCAACATCGGTGTCAATCCCAGAGAAGGCAGTTAATATCTTGTACCTTCTCATATATGTTCTTTCTTTAAATCTTCATCTAATTGCGATTATTATGCAATATTTACCATCTAAAAATATAAAAGAACGAGGAGATAGGACAGGCTGGACACCTGTGATGTCGCCTTGACGGGAACTCGGATTCGCTTTATTAATTGTTCTTGAATCTAACTTTTTTGGGTTGGGGGATAGCTCAGTTGTATAGCACCGGACATATAGTCCTCACGCGCAACATGCGGTGGTTCAATCCCAGAGAAGGCAGTTAATTCTTTATCTTCTCATTATATGCTTCCTTTCTTTTAACATTCTTATTCAATTGCGATTATATGCAAATTTACCATCTAAAAAATATAAAGAACGAGAGATAGGACAGCTGGACACCTGGTGATGTCGCCTTGACCGGAACTCGGTGCTTTATATTGTCTTGAACCCAACTTTTTTGGGTTGGGAGATAGCTTCAGTTGTATAGCACCGGTCGTATTGTCCTTCACGCGCAAATGCGGTGCGTTTCAATCCCAGAGAAGTCCACGTAATTTCTTTACCTTCTATTATTGTTCTTTCTTTACATCTTATCTATTGCGATTATTATGCAATTTTTTACCATCTAAAAATATAAAGAACGAGATATAGGACAGGCTGGACACCTGGTGATGTCGCCTTGACGGGAACTCGGTTGCTTTATAATTGTTCTTGAATCCAACTTTTTTGGGTTGGAGGATAGCTTAGTTGTATAGCATCGGGCATATTGTCCTCACGCCAACATGCGGTGGTTCAATCCCAGAGAAGGCAGTTAATTCTTTACCTTCTCATTATATGTTCTTTCTTTAACATCTTATCTAATTGCGATTATTATGCAATATTTACCATCTAAAAATATAAAGAACGAGAAATAGGACAGGCTCTGGACACCCGGTGATGTCGCCTTGACGGGAACTCGGTACTTTATAATTGTTTCTTGAATCCAACTTGTTTTGGGTTGAGGGGGACTAGCTCAGTTGTTATTAGACACCGGGCATTATTGTCCTCACGCGCAACATGCGAGTGGTTCAATCCCAGAGAAGGCAGTTAATTCTTTACCTTCTCATTATATGTTCTTCCTTTAACACTTATTAATTGCGATTATATGCAATATTTACTATTCTAAAATATAAAGAACAGAGATAGGACAGGGCTGGACACCTGGTTGATGTCGCCTTTGACAGGGAAATCGCGTTGCTTTATTAATTTTCTTGAATCAAACTTTTTGGGTTGGGGGTTAGCTATTGTAATAGCCACCGGGCATATTGTCCTCACCCGCAACATGCGGTGGTTCAATCCCAGAGAAGGGCAGTTAATTTCTTTACCTTCTCATTATATATGTTCTTTCTTTAACATCTTATATAAATGCGATTATTATGCAATATTTAATATCTAAAAATATAAAGAACGAGATATAGGACAGGCTGGACACCTGTGATTTCGCCTTGACGGGAACTCGGTTGCTTTCATAATTGTTTGAATCAACTTTTTGGTTGGGGATAGCTCAGTTGTATAGCACCGGACAATATTGTCTTCACGCGCAACATGCGGTGGCGTTCAATCACAGAGAAGGCAGTTAATTCTTTACTTTCTCATTATATGTTCTTTCTTTAATATTCTTACGTAATTGCGATTATTATGCAATATTAAACATCTAAAATATAAAGAACGAGGAATAGGACAGGCTGGCACCGGTTGATGTTCGCCTTTGACGGGAACTCGGCTTGCTTTATAATTGTTTCTGAATACCAACTTTTTGGTTTGCGAGATAGCTCAGTTGTTATAGCACCGGGAGCATCATTGTCCTCACGCGCAACATGCTGTGGTTCAATCCCAGAGGAAGGCAGTTAATTCTTTACCATCTCATTATATGTTCTTTCTTTAACATCTTATCTTATTGCGATTATTATGCAATATTTACCATCTAAAAATATAAAGAACGAGAGATAGGACAGGCTGGACACCTTGGTTGATGTCGCCTTGACGGGGAACTCGGTCTGCTTTATAA
>JABUQX010042407.1:40000-45000 GCA_015478945.1 Trachelipus rathkii | reverse complement strand
CCGTAAAGGTAGCCTCAGATAAGTATTTCTCCACTGCATAAGAATCTTAAAAAAAATTTGCTATTTATAAACCACCCTTTCCTTTATTCGGGAGCTACTTATCGAAGACAGTTTTCAAGGAAAAACGTCATCATATTTCATGACGTCAGAGACCAATAGCCAATGAACACAAAGTAAATGAAACTAGAACAAAATAAAAGTATATTATATATTAATTTTATGTATGTAAATTTATAGAAATATTAAAAAGAAAAAAAATTAATGAAATAATCTAAACGCGTTTAATAAAAATACTATGAGAATTGAAGATGTGTTGCTTCACATTTATTAGTTCCAGTTGCTTTGGTTGGCATAGCCGTAGGCTGAACGTAGCCTAGCTACGAAATTATGATAAATTATAAAAATATCATCTGCGCTCCTTACACTAAAGTTAGGTCCCGGTCGAAGGTTGCACGCTGCCTATTTCTCTGGTGTGAGCCTAATTATGTGGTTTTTGGGTATTTTCTTACACGAAAGTATATATTTGACAAAATCATTTACATAATAAATGCCAACAAATGATATAAATTAAATAATAATAGCGACAAATTGTACAATAAAAAAACAAGATGGCTGCCGCTCGGAAAACAAAATCTTAAGATAGTTCAAGGTTGGTTCAGAGCTACCTTGACTAAGGAAGAGATTTCGCCAAGTATTTTGCGACGTCAAGGCTTCCTTATGGAAAAAATTTCTCAAGGATTGTTCATAAATTTGAATTTACGTTAAGGGAGGATTCTGAAGGAACACTTGACGAAAGGAAGAGAAAAGGCCGGTATATAAATACGGCCCTAAGGGCCGTATTTACATACCGGCCTTTTCTCTTCCTTTCGTCAAGTGTTCCTTCAGAATCCTCCCTTAACGTAAATTCAAATTTATGAACGATCCTTGAGAAATTTTTTCCGTAAGGAAGCCTTGACGTCGCAAAATACTTGGCGAAATCTCTTCCTTAGTCAAGGTAGCTCTGAACCAACCTTGAACTCTCCTTAAGATTTTGTTTTCCGAGCGGCAGCCATCTTGTTTTTTTTATTGTACAATTTGTCGCTATTATTATTTAATTTATTTCATTTGTTGGCATTTATTATGTAAATGATTTTGTCAAATATATACTTTCGTGTAAGAAAATACACAAAAACCACATAATTAGGCTCACACCAGAGAAATAGGCAGCGTGCAACCTTCGACCGGGACCTAACTTTAGTGTAAGGAGCGCAGATGATATTTTTATAATTTATCATAATTTCGTAGCTAGGCTACGTTCAGCCTACGGCTATGCCAACCAAAGCAACTGGAAGTAATAAATGTGAAGCAACACATCTTCAATTCTCATAGTATTTTTATTAAACGCGTTTAGATTATTTCATTATTTTTTTTTCTTTTTAATATTTCTATAAATTTACATATATAAAATTAATATATAATATACTTTTATTTTGTTCTAGTTTCATTTACTTTGTGTTCATTGGCTATTGGTCTCTGACGTCATGAAATATGATGACGTTTTTCCTTGAAAACTGTCTTCGATAAGTAGCTCCCGATTAAAGGAAAGGGTGGTTTATAAATAGCAAATTTTTTTAAGATTCTTATGCAGTGGAGGAATACTTATCTGAGGCTACCTTTACGGAAAGTCAAGACGTTTTTCAAAGTTGATTCGTAAATACGGGCCTAAGTCTCTTTACATCCACCAAGGATTTAATTGCACCAGCCTCCTTCCTGCAATTCACAACTTACCTACTACACTCGGCATTATCCGTTCCCTTTTCGTCCAATATATATATATATATATATATATATATATATATATATATATATAATATATATAATATATTTATATATTTTATATATATGTATATATATATAATATATATATATATATTATATATATATATCCTAAATATTTAAATCAGTCACTTGTTCCAGCTGCTCACCATCTAGCATACTTCACACCGAGGACTGTCCTCACCATAACCAAACCTTACTCGTATTCTACGGTTTACTTTCAAACCATCCTTTTACACACCCTCAAAATCTTTCTACCACTCCTCTCAATCTCTCTACATATACACCTCACAAAAACCGATATTAATATATTATATTATGATATATATATATATATATACGTATATATATATATATAATAATATATATTATATATATATATATATATATATATATTATAATATCATATTATATATATATATATATATATATATATATATATATATATATATATATATATATATATATATATATATATATATATATATATAATATATATATATATATATATATATATATAATATATATATATATATATATAATATATATATATATATATATATATATATATATATATATATATAATATATAATATATATATATCAGCGTCTGGATTATCCGTCATATATATCTTAAAAACTATTAATCTACAGTTAAAACGGAATACATTGTGGAATGCTGGTCCAATGCTGGTCCTGGAAATGTTAAAAAAAAAAAAAAAAAAAAAAAAAAAAAAAAAAAAAAAAATTTATATATATATCTCAAAAACTACAATAGCTACAGCGAAAAGGAATACATTTTGGAATCCTCGTAAATTTCTCGCATTTACAAATATGTAAAAAAAAATAAAAAAAGTTTTGCTATACGGCACACTAGGGCTCGAGCTGACGGGGAACATAGGGGGGATGTTTTCCATACCCCGAGCGGAGGGGCGGAGGAACCCCCGCGACACCCAATACCAAAGAGCCGGTGGGGGTTCCGGAGACCTTCCCCGGAGGGGGGGAAATAATACCTACCCTAGTCCCCGGAGGGCGAGAGGACCCGACTCTTGTCAATTTGTCGTAACTACAAATCCACCAATTTGGCTTAGTAAAAAAAAAAAAAAATTAATAAAATTAGTGTAATAATTATAGTAATCTGATTAAAAGGTCTCTAAATAGGCCTTCTAATCATATTACTATAATTATTAACAATAATTTTTTTTATTTTTTATTTTTTTTATATTTCCTATCCAAAATTTTACGAGATTCCAAAATGTATTCCTTTTTGCTGCAGCTATTGTAGTTTTTGAGATTTTTTTTTTTTTTTTTTTTTTTTTTTTTTTTTTTTTTTTTTTTTTTTTTTTTTACATTTTCTGGACCAGCATTGGACCATTATTTTATCAATTTTTTTTGTTTTACTGTAGCATTAATAGTTTTTAAGATACATATGACGGCTAATCCAGACGCTGACCTTATAGGCGAGATGGTGATTCATTGGATTTGGAAGTTGTATAACAAAACGTTTATGGAGGGTATTAGTTCCGAGGATTGAGAGGTCAATATTAGCTACCTTATATATAAGGGTAAGGGAAAAAGGCAAACTGTTAAGTATTTGTAGGGTAATTAGTTCTATGGAGTGTGTAGGAAAGATATATGATATTATTTTGGTCGAAAAGAGTGCGTCGAATGAGTTGGAAGAAATAAATTTGTGGAAGAAACAAGGTGCGTTAGAAGTGGTATACGGTTTGGGTGGGGGGGAGGATGTTGGATCAAATCTGCCTGCACTGAAACAATTGATTGCGCGGATAATGAGGAGAGAAGAATAAATTGTATTTAGGATTTATGGATTTTCCCAACAGGCGTATAATAGGATTAATAGGGAGCTCTATGGCAGGTGTTAGTGATATGGTGTTGGTGGTAAGCTTCTGAATAGAATCAAAAGTATGTATGACGATAGTGAAGCGTGTGTAAGAGATAAATAGAGTCGAAGTGATTTATTTTATATTATAGCTGAGTGAGACAGGATCTTGTGCATGTCTCCTTGGCAATCCAATCTGTATATGGATGAGGTTATGAAAGAATAGAGGTAGGGTTGACAAGGGATAGAGTTAGAATGATGAGAGAATGGATGGGAGAGGAAGGATTTCCTACTATTATATGAGGATGATTGTTTTGGTGGCGAATCTGAAGAGAGTTTGAGAGACTAGTAGAGAGATTTAGTAGGGTGTGTAAAAGAAAGGGTTTGAAAGTAAAACGTAGATAAGAGTAAGGTTATGTGTGAGTGAGGACAACCTCAGTAGTGAAGTTATGTTTAGATGGATTGAGCCAGCTGGAAAAAGTGTCTGAATTTAAATATTAAGGATATATGTTGAATGAAAAAGGAGCGGATGATGCAGAGTGTATAGGAAATGTTGAATGGCGCAAAGGTGGCTGGTGCAATTAAATGGTTGGTGGATGTAAAGGGACTAAGATGTTGAGTGCGCTAGGGTCTTACATGAGGGTATGTTGTTTCCTGTGTTTAATATATAGTAGTGGGACTATGGTTCTGGAATAAGAGGTATAGATCTAAATTACAAAGTGTTCAGATGGACAATCTTAGTGCAGTGAGGTCGTGAAAAGAAATGATAAAATGAGGAAATGAACGTATTAGAGATTTGTTTGGTGTGGAGAATGGGGTAAATGAGTGAATAAATGAAAGTACGTTGAGATGTTTGGTCATGTGGAAAGGAAGGATGACAGACGGTCGGTTAAACGGATGGATATAGTGGTAAGTGTGTGGAATCGACCCCGGATAGAGGACAGAAGAAAAAGTGAATAGTCAGAAAAGGAATTTGCCTGGAAGAGAGGAAATGTGAGTTTGGCAGTAGGCGAGAAGGAAAGGTGCATAACAGGAGTGAATGGTGGGTTTTTGTGAGGTATGTTTGTAGCCCACCTGGGCCAAGGATTGAACCCCACATTGACGAGAGGTCATAGTTGAGGGTCCGTCGCAGTCCTGTGAAGCTATAGGGTGGATTTTCTGACTGCGACGAGTCTTTACTAATTAGGGTACAGAGGGGGCGGTAAGGCGGGGCTTTCTTTCTACTTGTTCTATTTTCGTGTACTATTTTTATGTTTCCGGTATATGTTACGCACCTTGCCTCCAGTCTTGGGGAGATAAGATGGTGGTGATGATGATGATGATGATGATGATGATGATGAATGAAA
>JABUQX010042407.1:32500-35000 GCA_015478945.1 Trachelipus rathkii | reverse complement strand
TAATATATATATATATATATATATATATATATATATATATAATATATATATATATATATATATATATATATTATATATATATATATATATATATATATATATATATACTTTTAAACTGCTTTTATTATCATTTTTATTATTCTTTAAACTGAAATTAAAAAATTTAAGACA
This sequence comes from Trachelipus rathkii, assembly GCA_015478945.1. Lineage (NCBI taxonomy): Eukaryota > Metazoa > Arthropoda > Malacostraca > Isopoda > Trachelipodidae > Trachelipus > Trachelipus rathkii. Next base: position 34,829 of record JABUQX010042407.1, on the reverse strand, counting down.
TCAAAAAAAAATTGAATAGAGTAAAAATTTTCGGGGAGTTCAGAACCCATCAACCCCCCTTGCTACCTTCCTTATATTATATATTAGTATATATAATATATATATATATATATATATATATATATATATATATATATAATATATATATAATATATATATATATATATATATATATATTATATATAATATTATATATGTCAAATGGGTTTGATTAAAAGAGGGCAGCGGTATAATAATTATAACCTTGCAGAATAAATTTTGAAATTAAAATTTTTTGGATGAGGGAACCATTTATTTTCCTGGACATTCGAACTTTTTAGGTACAATGATAGTTATATATTCAATATTTTGAATAAAAATAAATACAAAAATAATAACTATAACTCAAAATTATTTTCCCCTTTTCAGGCCAAATTAGTGTGAATTTTTTTTTTTAATTTCTAAGGTTATATATATTATTATATATATATAATATATATATATATATATAATATATAATAATATATATATATATATATATATAAATATATATATATATATATATATTTAATATCATATATATATATATATTATATAATATATATATTTATATATTATATATAATATATATATATAATATATATATTAGTATATATATATATATATATATAATATATATATTATATATATATATATATATATATATATATATATATATATATATATATATATCAATGTGCGCGTATGCGTCTGTTTGTACATGAGTCAATCTTGACCCTCGTTCCTAATAAAATCAAGTATGTAGAGGAAATAGTTGCAATGTATAAACAAAACACAGAATATGTGTATACATGGTATACACCCTCGAAAGCTTGTACTCAATAGCCTCTAAGAAGGTTGTGTGTACTTTGTTAAACAAAATTTTCCTACATATTATAAGAACATGGATATGACTGATTTCATTTTTTTTAATTATTTAAAATTAAAAGAACCAATCAGAATGTAGCTCCTTAAACCAGCTGAGGTTCTTTTCCCAAACCGGAAAAAGGACCAGAGAAGGAAGGGTTTGGGTCTGTCTTCCCAAAATTATATAAGATAAATATATTAAAAAAAATAGTGGGCAGTTTCCTATATTAAGAGTGATCTATTACATAAATCCGGGAAGAATCTGACACCGATCATATCTTTCTGTTATACACTCACATTGAAAGAATTCATAATGTAGTGAATATTATATAATATTCTTCTTAATTTCTTATTTAAGAAATAACAGATCCCGCCCTATATAAATTATTGCATTTATTTAATTAAAATTAAACATTGAACCTATTAAAAAGAAATTATCATTTTTGTTGGTCATTCGAATAAAGAGAGATGTTAATAAAGAATGAAAAGAAATTACTTTCTTTAGCTCGCTTATTATTATTAGCATGAGTAGTGTGATTAAATTAATTGTCTGTTATAACAATTAATGAAATCATCTCTGTTCATATATATATATATATATATATATATATATATATATATATATATATATATATATATATATATATATATATATATATATATATATATATATATATATATGATAGTATATATAATATATATATAATATATATTATATATATATTTATATATTTATATATATAATATAAGTTATATATATATATATCATATATAAAGATAGTAAAACCTCTTGTTGTAATACGGGGTTCATATCGTATGGATGAGATAACTACAAACTTCACGTAGTGCAAATTTAGACAGAATTCACTTCCCCTTGAGGTTATAAAATGAAGGATAGAAGCTAATTAATTTTAATTGTAAATTAACATGGAAATAAAGAAAAAAACAACACTACACAGATAGTGGTTAAACGTCGAGCTTTCGTGCTCGTACTCGAGACACTTCGTCGGGACAACTGAATTATACAAAATTTAATTATTACAATTTTAGCTACTTTTTAAATTTGGCTCCTTGGTAATTATTTTCTTTGGGTAGATAGAATACTTTTACCAATGTTATACTTTTTTGAGAATTTTGACGAAGGACGATGATTCTTTGAGGTACATATTAATTGTTTCGTCTAGCTGAATTTCACCTTGTTGTTTATATATATATATATATATATATATATAGTATATAGATATATATATATATATATATATATATATATATATATATATATATATATTAAGTATTATATTATCTATATATATATGAACTAGTTTCTGACATCATCAATGTATGGGATGCATAGTTCTGCAGCAAGACTTTTTGTACAAGAGGAATATCCCAACCCGAATTTTCCAAGTGCAAGGTTTTTTGGCATATTCATCAACGCCTCGTG
>JABUQX010042407.1:5000-25000 GCA_015478945.1 Trachelipus rathkii | reverse complement strand
ATATATATATATATACTAATATAATAGTATATATATATATATAAAGTATGATAATTTATATTATATATATATATATATATATATATATATATAATAGTTATTATAATATATATATATCATTAATAGCCCCTATCTGTTCGATAATCTATCTACGCCGTATATATATATATATATACTATATATTATATATATATATAATATTAACTATATAGTATATATATATATATATATATAGGTATATATATATATACAAAAATAAATAATAATAATAATAATAATTAATGATAATAATGAATAATAATAAAATAATTATAATTAGAAAATAATTAATAATATATAGATAATAATAAAACATACCATTATAATTACATATAATAATAATCAAAATAATAATAATAATAATAAAAATATGAGATGATAGGTTTGTAAGTTAAAAAACGGCTAACACTTTACATGCTGTATATAAAAAAAAGACTAACTACAGGAATGAAGGTAAAATGGAAATAATATTTGAAGCAAAAACAACAATAACGAGAAAAAAGAAAAATTTTTAAACAAACCGTAAAAGAATCGGTTGACAGCTTCAGATACTATAAAAAAGAAAAGAATTAATAAACAAACTTAACCTTTATAAACACCGAAGCCGAAAAATATTTCTCAGCAAACTTATGGTCTTGTAATTACACAATCTGCAATTCTGTATTGAACTTTGCTTTTTTGGAAAGACTTCAAAGATAAAGTAACTAAAAATTAGGACTCAAAGAATAAAAAAGAAAGGAAAATAAAAGGAGAAAGAAAAGGTCCCGTAAGATATATAAGAGACGAAGGAAAAATTGTTTTTTCTTTTTGTTTTTTTTTTTTTTTTGCGTTTTCCTTGCGACTCGTTTCTCTTTATTAAGTAGATTAGAGCCTGAGAGACTTAATGCATAAACATTTACATTGCATAATTCAGAAAGAAGAAAGCTGTCGTTTTTCGTATTCGTTTGAACCCTTTCTCTTGAGATGCTATCATTAACGACTCTAAGTTTGGAGGAAGACTTTGCATGCAATGGCTCAGAAAGAATAAAAAAGGCTTTGCTCTTAGCTACATTTTCATATAAGAAAACGCATCAGTGCAGCTATGTAATTTTAATGCAAAAATCTAGAGGTTTATATATATTATATATATATATATATATATATAGTATATATATATATATATATTATATATATAATATATATAATATATATATATATATAATATATATATTAATATATATATATATAAATATATATATATAATATATATATATAGATTATATAATATATATATATTATATATATATATATATATAATATATTATATATATTATATATATATATATATATTATATACTATATATGTAATTTATAATTTTGTTAAAGGTATGCACGAAAACTCTGCTCCAATAATAATAATAATAATTATAATAATAATATAATTAATATATAATAAGGAAGAAGAAGAAGAAGAAGAAATAAGTAGAAGAAGAAAAGAAGAAGAAGAAGAAGAAAAGAGAAGAAGAAGAAGAAGAAGAAGAAGAAGAAGAGAAGAAGAAGAAGAAGAAGAAGAAGAAGAGAAGAAGAAGAAAGAAGAAGAAGAAGAAGAAGAAGAAGAGAAGAAGAAGAGAAGAAGAAAAGAAATAATTAATCATAATAATCATAAATAATCAATCATATAAAATAATAATAATAATAATAATAATAATAATAATAATAAAATATAATAATAAATAAAATATAATAATAATAATAATAATAATAATTAATAAAATAATAATACTATAATAATATAATAATAATAATATATAATAATTGCTCGTTTGAATCGAGAATGCGTCCCATTCTGAGTGGTTCAACCATACAGATCTTCGGATAGAATGAAGCCCTTAAGAAATTTTACCTTTGTTCTCTCCTCTCGCTCTCCTCTCTCTCTCTCCTCTCTCTCTCTCTCTCCTCCTCTCTCTCCTCTCTCTCTCTCTCTCTCTCTCTCTCTCTCTCTCTCCCTCCTCTCTCCTCTCTCTTCTCGTCTCTCTTCTCTAGTGACTCTCTCTTAACATTCCTAGCAGCCGAACTATATTCTCTCCCATTATTCAATCTCTTTACTATAGTAAAACAGTAGCCTCTAACTCCATATCACATAGGCTCCCTGTGCTTTGAGGAGAAGATTGTGCATCTCGTCTTTCAGCACACTCCTATTCCTCTTACACTTCACTTACTCCATCTACCATCACCAAACCTGACAAAGACTCCACTAAAAGAGACTTTCTTGACGGGAACCACGTTTACGCACCTACCAGAAAAGATTTTACATCCACCAATGACTTGCATGACACTTTAATGAATTTTAAGACGCACTACCTCAGTACAGGAATGCCTCACAAGCATTATTAAATCCAATTTAATTAAACAAAGATACTTTTACACTTTTCTCAATAATATATTTAGGATTTATTTTCAATTATATATTATATATATAATATATATATTATATATAATTAATAATATATAATATATATATATATAATATATTACTAATATATTATATATAATTATATATATAATGTATATATATATATATATAATATATAATAAATATATATATATATATATATATATATATATATTATAATATATTATATATATATATCTATATGTAATAATATATATATATATATATATATATATAAATATAATATTCCATTGTATCTCATTGAACTAAAACGGATGGAAAACGTGGTTACATTAACATTAGTCGGTTTTAAATCCAGATATTCTTGATGTTTCATAACATTTCCTCTTCCGAATGATAAAAAATCAACACGTTTCCAGCCCTTAACCTTAAAATTATTATTCCTAAAAAATACAACACACTTTTAGGATTCTCTATCTGACAATGTTTCAGAAATTTCGCAATTTTAAAATGTCAACTCTTCCTTTGTTTCTTCCTTTCCATCTCCTCTTGTATCTCTAACGGTAGTACTGATATCTTAGTTTTAGCTAAAGCTGAACTGATTGCTCAAACCTTTCCCTCTAATATCACTCTAGAAAATTCCAGGTCTATTCCTCCTTTCCTCTTTTCTCCAACTCATTAAAATGTTATTTTTGTACTCTATGAGCTAGGTAGTCGGAGAGTTCTGAAGGTGTCCCTCCAGTGGTCCTCAAAACTTATACTTCAAAGCTTGCACCCTACCCTGGTAAACTGTTTTCTCACTACCTATCAATTTCAACCTTTGACTACTGCTGGAAGTGTGCATTCATCCAGTCTGTGCTGAAGAATGGAGACCCCAATCAATTTAATTATCTTCCTATCATTTTAACATCTGTTCTGTTCTATCTAAAGTTTTCAAATCTATTCTTAACAGGAATATTTAGAAACATATTAAATCTTCTAATCTTATTCTGATTGCCAATATGGTTTATGTAATGAGTGCTCTACTTTATCTTCATTTCCTTTTTCTCTGACTTTTGGTCCTCTCTTCATTTTCATTTTGCTGATTCTATTGATGTGGCACTATACGTATAGACCGCTTTCGATAAAGTCTAGCACAAAGCTTTAATATCTTTACTTTTTTGACATTTATTTTTCTCTTTGTGACCTTCTCTTAAATTCCGTCCCAATCATTCTATGGCTGCTGTTGTGGTGTCACCACTAATCCTTTAAATCTATCAACAAAGGTGCTCCTCAATTGTTTTTTTTTGTTATTGTTCGATTTTCCGACCCCAGACTTAAATGCTATGCTCACTCCTATCCACTCCTACAGTAGGCTTGTAACTCCAATTGTCCAAAATGAAAGGCAACCCATTCAACCGCAAATAGCTTATGCTTGTAGGGTACCTTGTAACAACAGAGCACTGATCTCCTAATACATAGTTTCTTAAAGGAAAAATATTGTATGTTTCAAGCTTCACAAAGTCATATAAAGAATAAAGAAAGAAAAGAAGCTACTGCGTAAATAACCCAAAAATAAATTACTCGACATATCTTCCACACAACTATAATATCTTCTTTTTTTAACCATCAATTATACGTACTCAACTAGACCAATATTTATGGAATTATGATTCTCTTCCATTGTCTCTGGTGGTGAAGTGTAGACCATTATGTCTTTCAAAAAGCTCCTAAGAGATTAAATGTTCTGAAGAACTTTTAGAATTTCTTCACACCATCACAGTGCCTAAGCCTCTTAGAGGAGCTTGTTCCCCTGTATGGAGTATGAATCATATAACTGAGGTGTTCCACCACAGGTTGCTCTCCCTTCCATGAAAAAATATTCAGAGCTTGTTGTAACTCCCCTACTCTCCCATTAAGTTTCTCCCAATCATTTCCTAGCGTTCTAACTGTCGCATCCATTTCCTCTTAATTTATAAACTTTTGAGAATTCCATTAATCTTCTGATATTGCAGTCTTGTATCTCTTTCGTTGAGTAGGCTTCCTGTGACTCTTATTTCAGATCAGACGGTCACATCTTTTTCCTCAGGTCAGTCTGAACTGCCGAATTGCATGCTCAATCTTTTATGTACTCCACTGGTAATACTCGGGACACATATATATATATAATTTTTCCAACTTCCTTTCATTTGCTCATTCATTCGGGCACGTACGGAGCTTGCCAGGCTTTATTTTGATCTGGTTCCAATTTCTCCCAAATATATATATATAATATATATAATATATATATATATAATATTATATAATATATATATAAAAATATATTAATTTATAAATATATAATGAATATATATATAGAATATCATATATATTTAAAATATAATATATAATATATCAATATAATATATATATATATATAATATATATATATTATATATAATAATATATATTATATATAATAAATCCTCGTGTGTGTGTGTGTGTGTGTGTGGTGTGGTGTGTGTGGCGAAGGTGTGTAGAAAAAATAGTTTCAGCCAATTACAACAAGAAGACATAAAAGAAATCTGCCAAGAATTGAAAAAATATAAATAAAATGGTGTGCTGTATTGGTCAAATAAAAAAGTAATTATAATAAATAATACTAATTTGTATTTGAGGGTTGGCATGGGCAATTCATTATCCTCTCAAATACATGGTTCTTAAAGACTTTTGGAACCAATCCCCAATAGTAAAATTGTTTATTAAATAAGATCAATTAAAAACACACACATACCTAATCTTCATTCTAAAAAATAATAATAACTTTTTTAGCCTCCTTTTTAAGCATGTTTCTATTATTATGATTCTAGAAATTTTCTGCTCTGTTGAAATAGCCTCATCACTGAATTAAAATAAATCTAAAATTTTAAAATCTATGAATACAAATTAAGAAAAGAACTCATGAATGAAAATATGTAACCCAAATTAATTTTATTAATTAGTTTATTATTTTTATTATACAAACGTTATGTCAACCAGCCACTCGATCGGTGTCCATTCGGAGCATCTCTACTTCACAAATGCACTAAACACTTCTGAAGGATACTCCAATTTAAACTTAAGATAAAATTACGTCAGATTCTGTAAGCTCTATCTATGAGACCAGCAAGGTTCCATATGTAAAACTAAAAATTGTAGTTCGGGCTGGAACAGAGTTAAATTAAGAATTTTAGCACAGGAAAACACAGAGATGTGAGAAATAAGAAAATTCCACATAGTAATATACAGAATTTAGTAGCATAAGATAATAATGATAATAAAGGATAGTCACCGGCAGCGAACTATGAGCTGGAGTAATACCTACATCATAACACTTCAAAAACTTCATGGACAGGGTAACATCAGCTACCCCGTTAGATTCTCGAGGGCGACAACTGTAAAGGTGGAGGTACGCGAAGAGTGATTATTAAGCTCCTCTGAGTCCACACTGCCGCATGTTTAATTCATAATGAAGTACCTATATAGAAAGAAATGATAGATAGCACCAACTATCGCGCCCGCAAAGATAGAGAGGTTAAGCGGAAATCTGTAATAAAGTTAATACGGCAATAATAAGTTTTAAATAAGGCCTTTGGCCTTTGACTCGACCCTATACCATAAATGACCGGGTGATAACCAAGAGTCTCCCAGATATTGTAGAAGCTAGTAACTCATACATATCAAGGGCGGATGAAGGCTCCTTTGCTATAGCTGAGAAGCAACTGAGAAGAGGAAAAAAATAAGTCTCGCAGTCTAAACAGTGAACTACCCAGTTTCTTTGATGGCGCCCTAGCACAACGTTATGGATGTGAAGGGTTCCACCAAGTGACATTATTTTAATGTTTATCTTTAAAGGCCGAAGTAATTGTCTATTTTAATATTGATCAACAGTGAAGAGATTTTGAATGAGTAAAGATATACAAGATACGAAGTAGATTAGTGAAATAATGTTGAGTAAGAAGTGATTAGTTTATATTTAAGAAGTAAGGGGATTATTATTAAAGTAATAATATAATTATATAAAGCTATATAGGAATAATTATAAATTAAATCTGTCAAGGCATTAATTACAGGACGACCCCACCCGGAAATTTTCTATCCACCAATCAGTCGAGATATGGATATTCGGGATAAGAAATTAAGAACGAGAATTGCTATAATTTACTGAAGACAGATCATAAAGTAAGGAGCAGAGATATGAAATGAGTGAATCTTCGGATAGTAGACAATGAAGCAAATCAGAGAGTTACGAATCGAGCATAAATGAGTATGAATAAAGAAGATATAAGAATAAGTAGAGCAGAAGTGTAAATCATAAGCTGAAATATTATGAATAAAAGTAGCGAAGAGTATGATGACATGTAAACCCTAAGAACGAAGACAGAAACACTTGACAGAAAAGGATTAAGATAGAAGTCGCCCAATCAACGACAGCCGATATTGTAGGAGCACGATTAAAGAAAACTAGAATAACATAAAGTAATTGCATAAGATAGAATAAGAGAGAAAACCAAAGGAGGGGATAGCTAATTGTAAGAGTAATATATAGACAAGTGACGCGTGCACATAACCCAGCCGTCAAAATTGCCTTTGGATATATGTTCAAGCGACCACCACGCTAATCATCCCCTTAATTATCACTAAAGAGGCGGAAAGCGCATAAATACAGAATATAGAAGGAACACAATATATGTAACGCTCAATGTAGACCTCGAGACGCGAAAGCCGTACTGGTGAGTACGGAAAGAAGTATAAATGAGATTCCAGATGATCTAAGAACTAAGAAATGAGAGTTTGAGAAGAGTTTCTCAAAGATTCTTAGATAGAATACAACTAAAGAGCTATATTACGAATAAGTTAAGATAGGATCAGAAGCGGCTCCTTTTTCGAAAATAGCGTTGACATGTGCGTGCGTTACTTCAAACATCTGAGGAAAGTGTTAGTATTGAGACATGGAAAATATAGTTGAAACAGAGGGGCGGAGATAATTCAACGTAGAATAGAACACACTCCTTTCCAAAACACAGGGAGGAAATGCCATCGGCCACCCGCCAATTGCACTAACGTTTCGTTAAAGATTGATTCAGAAGACCCATCATGCATAATCCGACGATAATGAAATCATCAGAGTGCCAAGGCATAAGCGAACACTTGAAGAGAGATAGGAGGAGGATGAGGTAAATTGTCCAGCTAAAATATCGTGAAAAACCATGGGTGAGTTATAGGAATATATTATATATATAAAAATTAAGTAAGAGTAGACAACGTATAGGAGGCCAAAGAGATAATTGGCCTTTTCAGTTGGAGAATTAGCACACAGAATCATCAAGAGTTCTTAACAATAAAGAGGATGGAATAAGTGAATAACTAAGATATTTATACAGAAGTTGTTAGAAGAAATGGTTTAATACAAAATAGAGTCCATGGACAAGAATTCAGTACAGCGTAATAAAACAAGAGACGCGAGTATGTGACGCGACGTGGTCGTGTTATGAAAATAAATCACCGCATGTATAGCGCATTCTCGTTCGAAGAGTTATCATCATACTTACTATCATACATAAAGCAGGAATAGAATAAAATTAGCAAAACTGATAGAGAACGAGATTTTTTATCTCCGATACGCAAGATCTGTACAATCAATAGCACTGATAACAAATAAACTCCACCCTTCTGATGGGAGATACTACGCTACCCGGTAAAAGGCCCGAAATTCGAACCATGGAATTATGAGGATGAGTATACACAAGACCGTATCTATGAGTGCGCCGCGAAGATAGTCGATATTCAACCAACTGCCACTTTCCCCTAGATCCTTACCCGATTTTTTACGCCGGTCGAACAATCCTGTGATCCCGAAAGTCAAGTTCGCACTCCTTCGTGAAAATTTAACACTTCATTTCGCCTGCAGGATTTTAACGTGCAGAAAGCACGGAAGGGTCTCCAGAGACCTCAGAGAGTGGAAGCAAAATGTGTGCGCATTTCCTAGACATTATTTGGTTAGAATGTTTTTCAGTGACTCCTATATAAGTAACCTGAACCACCATAACGCAGAGGCAACCCCTCATATCCATTCAATACGGCAACGGAAACCCGCAAAGTGTCCAGAAAAACGAGATAGTTGCCCGACATGAGATATGGTACGGACCTGTTTGTGAGGCCAATATTATAATATTATATTGCTATCTTACGGAAGGTCCAATATAACGTTGATGGTGCATGGTAGTATGACATAAATTAAAATTGACAATTTATTTAACTGTGAAATACCTTTACCAACTCGAAGATTATAATATGATGCGAGAAAGTGGTGCTATATATTTAATAGTATCAGAAAGTGGATACTAAGTGAGGATGAATAACTATAGGAATTCATAAGTTTAGTTTAGTAATTACAAAGATAAAATTAATTGATAGTATATTATAAGGATATAAGATACGATATCCGTAGAATAATGTGTATATTGGGTATTCTTATATAAATAATTTGGATTAATGACTATTCCAGATCGTTGAGTATAATGAATACCAATGTATATGTTGAGACTTATGAGTTCAAAAGTTCCCTTTCTAATCTAGGATTACTTCTCTAAGGATATTCCAAAAGATAAGCTGCTAATAATAATACGAGTAATGATGGAATAAGTACATCAATAGTTTATATAAAGAGGTAATGTTATGTACAATTGTAATAATAATCCCATAATCTTAAAATGACGCTTATCAAAAATTTTCCATTAAAGATCAAGAGACAGTACGAACCAATGCCTTATTAGATAGTCTCAATCTAGAGGAGAGTAAGTATAATAGATTATAATTGTATTTAACAATAAATTATTATTAAAAGGTCGAATATGAATAATTAATCTGTGAATTCCGTTAATAAGGTGAAGTAAAGCAGTATGCAAGAAGCACAAAGGATTTAATTTATGTAGTAAGATAGGGAGAAAGTAAATTGTTTAACTATAAATAGCATACATTCGAAATACCAGGCTTATATAGAGAATTCAGATAGTGGTGACCCACTAGACATAGTAAAAAAAACCAAAAAGGGCAGGGAAGAGAATTATATATAACCATTTATGATTATTAAACATAAGAGCCCGGCCAAGCCTCTTAATGTGGAGAGCCAATCATTCGAGCTCTCCCTCTCCCTAATTAGGACGAAATACAAAATTATGTACTTAATAATCGCGTTGGGCAGTGGAAGACCCTAGCCACTTAAACGAGTTAGGTGATTGATTTGAAAAATTCATTTATCTTCCATCTGTATTGTACTCAGAGCTATTATAAGATTCCGCAATAAAGACACTTAGGAATATGCTAGCGTATTTAGTGGTTGTATTATTCAAAATAGTGGTGTTTTTCATATAGTTAATCGGAAGCTAAGAAAGTTTAAGTAAATAATAAGCTAAGACGCGTAATATGTTGAGTGATGATCTAATAGTAAAAGCCCGTCCATACTTACTATATACTATGATACTCATAAAATCACTATATATCATATGCCATAAATCATAATCTACACTATAACCTATACATACATGTCAATAAATATAGTCATAACTATCTACATGGGGAACGTGTAAAAATAATACGTAATAAAACAAATAAGGGAGCAAAACAAAACATGTAATATTTGGGTAGAGTAATATTCCAACCGAATAAAAACAAAATCAAAGTTGGTAAGTAATAAATAAGATGGACGAAGTATTAAATATGACAAGTGAATTAGAAAATGATGATGAACATTATTCTAATAACTACTATATGTGTCCTAAAATATAAAAAAAAAGATTTATAATATTTACGAAATGCAAAAAAAAACTTAATATGATTGTGACTAAGGTAAATCAATTGCCAGTTAGAGAAAGAATACTTTTCTAAAACGAGAAAAAAAACTCTGTACAGCAACATATATATATTCGCAAAAAATTCTTAGATATAATGCTATATATCAGCTACCGACCGAATGCTACATATCTATCATAAGTCCGAACAATCAATATTAACTAGATCTGTCCGCATCAGTACTAGCCATAATTTTTCATCAGCACTCAAAGATCAACGCAGCAATAATTACACGGGTGTTGAAAAATTCATATTATAATGGTGGTGTGTATAATGCACAAGTAGAGCATGATAATGGATTAATAGTACAAATACAACGCATTAACAGCGTAGTGAGAGAGAGCCATGCAATTATAAACCATAAAGTAATGGTTTCACCAAGTTTTAAAAACTATATTATATCATATACAAAAAGACGTGTATACGTAGTCAACTGAAAAAGTCACTATAAAAGCTATAGAGACATTATTCTTTGATAGCATAGTTATCCTGTTACTATTTAAGCTATTTAAGAGTTATATAATTTATAATTCAATAATAACCTAATTACTTAGGCGCTATAAATAAGCTATCCGTCGCATATGGCAAATTTTCAGGTAGTTAAATTCTCAGTTTAAGTAACTTATAGAAAAGTTGCGGATAATATTTTATATACGTAGACAACCCAATTGGTTTAAATTATAAATAAAAAGGGGGGGTGGGAGAGAGGAGGAGTTTTAAGTTATGGAAACCAAAGGAACGATATAAAAGCAACGACATAGGCACATTAAACATTAATGTAGCACATAATCTAATAAAATACATACTTAATATACTAAACACAGTTATATATAACAACCATTGCAGAGCCAAGTCATTCGTGTATAAACAACCTGCACACTATCGAGCGACAATAACTACAAACCCCAAAAGTGAGATAAAATATAGTATGTGGAAACGTAATAGGATTGAACTAGCTTATCTAGCTAATTTATTGTATAAATAATAAATTGTATATAATTAAGTTTTTATTATATTAAATAAGTATATAGGGTATAGTAAGTATATATATAATAAGGCTTATAGGTAATGTATTAAATTAGTTGTAAACAAAATGTCTAGGGAAAATAAAAGGTCAATATATTTAATATAGAAGATGTATATACTATATATATATATAGTGTATGTATAGATATATATATATATAATATAGTAGGTAGTATCAGACTAGGCTACATAATAATTATTGATAACTATTGATGAAACCTAAGTGAAATATAGATAAGATAATAACAACTATATATATATATATATATATAATATATATATATATATAATGTATGAGACCATAAAAGATAAACTATCTATATAATTAGAAAGCCTAATAATCTGTTCGAATTACGATAGTAGTATTTCTATTTGTTATTTATTAAATTAATTAATTCATTTACGTAATATCAGAAGTATCATTCTCAAAACTGTTAGCGCGATATCCTTACTGATTACTAATGACAACATATTTGAATACCCCAAACTTTAGCTATGCCCAATAGTTGTGTTTAAATTATTAACGAATTGCATGACCTTGCATAAAATAACAGTGAGGGCAACCAATAATTATTGTTTTGTGTATCAATATATTTTAAGTTAAATTTATATCCCTGAGTAAATAAAAATGTCAATTAGAATTTTCTCTCGTCCGTGTGTGTGTGAGGTATAGTATACGGTCGAGGAACTTCTATTTCAATGATGATACTATATAGTACAGAAACATATCTCATTAACAACAGATTAATCTACTAGGCAGTGGTTTTCACCCACTTCTAAGCATGACCGTAATATTCGCCGCATAAGTTTATGAACGTGCAACACTGTGAAAAGCTTCAGAAGCACAGAAATCAATAAGTAGAATATATCCTAGCTATGACTATATACACTGACACGGGTGATAGTATCGATGTCTTACGAGGAGAACCTAACAAATCGTCAAAGATAAATAAATGTACTTTTGCTGAATTTAGCAATTGATGATGCCAGGATAAACGTGACTGCTTTATCATGAGGATTTACTTTGCATTGCTGTACGATTATATTTAAATTGTTATAGGTTTCTTACAAGTTAGACACTTTTAAGAAACTTTACTCAAAATGAATTAGATACTTTAATATTAACACAAAGGTTCTGTTACTTTGATGTTAACGACTTAGACAAAGTTCATTAATAATTAAATTATATTAATATAAATTTATTAATTAAAATAAAAAACTTTCATTTCAAAAATAAAACCAAGGTCAAAGAATTTAGATACAGAGTAGAATGATAATAATAGAGTAACACAACGTTTTTCTCTTTATGACAGTTCCTACGAGTCAGTTGAGACTATATATTATACTAATAATAGAGATAAGTATATATATATTAATACCGATTATATACTATTTATATATGTAGAGTATCAGTATATATACGGGTACCGTGCATATCAATATTACAGTAGTGAATACGTATAGGAGCGTTCTGACTATAAAGTACATGAGGCTTAGGCTATATATTATATATTACGAGGAGATAATAGAACACCTATAAATAAGTAATATATGACTACTATAAGCGGTACGTACTTATAAAGATATATAAAATAGACTACATAGTATATTAAAATGAGAATATAATAGTATGGGCGAAGATGAGAATAATAGACTTAACCCTTACTGGATGAAGTGTACCGCAGTTGGGCAGTTATTACGGAGTGTTAGGGGTACATCCTAAAGGCACTTCCGATGCGTGCTCGAGTAGATGGTGGTCTGTCCCCCTCTTGCTCTTAACATCAGCATAATCTTCGTGCACAGCGGTAGGCTGTCTTTCGTATCACATCGCACCATCAGGACACTATTACCTGTAGATCATTATCCTTTAACAAAAAAAATCAAAAATTCGCGATCCACAGGGGATTATCCTGAGAACGAAAGGCAGAGAGGGCAGGATTTCTATAAAATAAGTACCACCTCTCATCCTCCCTTCATTCGCGATGCTCATTTTGGGGGAGTATAATCGAGGCTTGGTAGGTGTGCGAGCAATAAAGTCAACTGTCTGCCGGGTCTGCTTCTGACGGCAATCGGTGCGCTCTTTTTACCATAATAACAAACAGTATCCTGCCTAGCTCGTGACGGATTTTAGAAACTCCAATTTCCTTCTACTGGAACCACTAATTCTTCATCCTCTAAACCTCATCTCCGTCGCTTAACAGAACACGTGATAATACAAAATGAGCGTTCTGGAAACCCAAACCCTACTTTGTCCCATTAACCGGTCTCTATCCACCAATTTATAGATTAATGGGACTGAATGGTTGCCTATGTGCGAAATGATTGTGGTTTGTTCTCAGCGTCTACTGATTCCCCCTGGAATAACTTTTATCGAAATTTTACATACCCTATGCCTCAGACACTCTGTCTCAATTCTATTGCGTGAAGTCATCTGTGTCTGTATTATCATTTTCTCACCTAACCCAAGTGATTCTCCTAAATGTCTTCGACAACGTAAACCCCAAACCAATAAATGTATTCTCCTTCTTTTCTTCATCATATCTCTATGTATAACTTCATTAGATATACTTGATCCGGCAGGATCTTTACATTCTCTCATCAGCTCATGTTTGTTCTTGTGCTGCTTTTATTCTGAGAGGTATATCATGGCGTATATACTTGCCTATAACTCACTTTTCTCCATAGTATATGCACCCTCTGACCTATGATAAGAATCTGAACCCAACATTCTAGATCATTTCGTAACATCCTAATAACATTGTAATATCCTTATTCTGTTAAGCGCTTTCCTTCTCTGGGTTCCTCCGATCACCTTATTATCTTTGATTTCTATTTTATCTCTTCAAAGGTCTTTGGATCTTTGGTGCTGACAACTGGTGGGACTTTCGGTCGTACTTCTTTGATTTCCCATGGAATAACGTGAAAACTTTATATTTTTTTCTCGGTAGAAATACAATAATCTTACTGGTCCTCTTCCTCACGTCCTTTCTGGCATTTTGCAAAAAATATTAACTCAAACTTTCCTTCTTACACTTTCTCTCCTCTAGTTTCTTTCGACGGCACAACTGCTCTTTTACCTTCAGCTAAAGCTGAACTATTCGTTCAAACCATTGCTTCTAAATCCACCTTAAACGATTTTGGAGCTGTTCCTCCTTCTCCATCATCCTCCAGTCAATTCATTTATGTCTAACACTGTTATTTTTTCTTAACACGTTTTTCTACTCCATTTTGATTAACAGGAAGATTTGGAGATTTAAATTCTTCTAATCTTATCTCTGACCACCAGTATGACTTTCTTAAGAAATGCTCTATTTGTGATCTTTCTCTTCTTTCTGATTCTTAGTCTTTTTCATTTCGGTATTTCGGTGAATATAAGGCTTGAAACCTCACCGCAAGCAAATGTCTCAGAGCATAGTCTACGGTCTAGCCTCTAGAGTCTAGACAATGTTGGATGTGTAGAACCAATTATTTCATTGCTTGCGTCGAGGGTGCGTGTATCTGAAGATCCAATTAAAAATTCTAGACTAAAGAAAAATTTATGGCCTGTCTGGTATTGTTGAAGACATTGATTATTAATGGTTGATGTAGAAAATGTTTAAGTTTAATTGGATTAACCAGACAATGACTTTCAAATCAAACAACAATAAAATTTTGAAAAAAATAAACAAATGAAATGTAAAGATGCTGTTCTAAAAGAGATAATACTCAACGAACTCGAAAATTTATATTGCTAAAGAGTTCAGAAAGCTGCGTTTGTTGTAATAACGATAGAATAAGAAAGTAGAGAAACTGCTCAACGATTTGAGAGTAATTATAGAAAAGTCTTTGATATCATGAGTTGAAAAGTCGTAAATCTCTAAGTTACGTTCATGATGATGTCATTTAAGTGATTCAAGGTTTGCAACCCCACCAAAAGAAGTCATGCTCTACAGCCTAGACAAAGTTGAATGTGCAGAATCTGTTATTTCCTAGCTGGAGTCGAGGCTGCGCATATCAGACGCTCCATTTGAGACCTCTAGACTTGAAAAAAACAAATTTTTCCCTTTCTCCGATATGAGATGCCTTTTCCATACAAATACGAACCAAACCACAATTCATAGTAATCAACTGGGGGTGTGAAAGAAATTCGGAAGACGCCTCTGAACACTTAACCTCTTTCTGTAGAAGTTTGTTTAATGAGAGAAATGACGTCATCCTTCCCAGAAAGAAATTACTTGCGGTTTTCAAACTCGTCTCTTTTATTAAGTTTTAAAAGCATCTTTTAGATCCCTTTTCGACAAACAGACGAACGAACTAACTCGAAATTAATCATTCAAAGCCTCGTTCGAGCCGCCAATCGAACGGAGTTTAAAACTCGAAAAAACTTGAGCTTTAATTAGTATTCGACTCATAAGAGTAAATAGGTGACGAAGTGATAGACACACGTTTATTAATGATTATTAGGTAAAAGAGTAGCTATAGAAAAGGTAAATGAGTAGTTATAAAACAGAACCCTAGGGAACACCACCACAATTGATTGAATGAAAGGTGCTTATCTACCATGGATGCTATAGAAAAACAGAGGAGGGAATCAGGATGATGTGTACAAAGAAAATAATATATACCGAAAGAGAGATGTTTATTTATTTTAGATTTTATGTAAAGCCTTTGACATCTCTCTAGGGCCACGACTAAAGAACCACTGTAATGTTGAAGAACAAGCGACCAAATGTCAGAGAGTAAAGAAAAGTGACCATTTAAGTGTTCCTCTCGGAAATCATACTGGCTATTTTTAATAATTACTTTAAGGAATAAGATGCTTTCCAAATCTTTTTCTTTAGGATATTTTAGAAGACTTTCAAAGAAGAACAGAGATGTGGAGCGATGGGAACGACATCTAGGGATTACAGTAGTTTCTCCGCTTTCGGCAGCAGGAGCTGAATGAATTAATGACTTGTTTTTTTAGCATTTTTATAGGCCCAAGTTAATAAGCAGATTCAAATAGCAAACTTACCATGGCCAATGGATAGTTCGGTAAAGTTTGTGAAACCTTAGGAGGGATGACTGTAATTAATATACGTATTTATACTTATATATATCTATATATAATATATATATATATAGGCTATATATATATATATATATTATATATATATATATATATATAGTATATATATTATACTATATATATATATATATATAAAGTTAAAATTTACAGCCTGAGAAAAAAAACATTGTACTATCTGCAATTATAGATCTACCTCAATATTAACCACGTGCATACTGGTATAGAGCACCACGATAAATAATCATTTTGTTATAATCAATGCTACAGTATTTTTGGATATCAGTAGATCTGAAAT
The DNA here is from genome assembly GCA_015478945.1 of Trachelipus rathkii. Taxonomy (NCBI): domain Eukaryota; kingdom Metazoa; phylum Arthropoda; class Malacostraca; order Isopoda; family Trachelipodidae; genus Trachelipus; species Trachelipus rathkii. The sequence goes on along the minus strand of JABUQX010042407.1, from coordinate 8,353 downwards.
AATGAACAAAATATAAGGGCTTGTTCATCACCATTGTATTCAGTTTCCTTGTGGGCTTTTTTTTGTTTGTGTGCCTTAGTAAATTACCTAAAAGAATTAATTTTAAAACTCAACCACGAGGGATTTTGCCTTTCTAAGATTTATTTATTGTAAATGCTTAGAAAAAAGTCCCACTTCTATTTTGAGCAAGCAATAGGTAAAAACACAATGCAGGTACTGCTTTTGGTCAACCACTTGTAGTCGGCCAAGGAATCATTGGTATATTTTGACAACTCATGGCTCTTGGTGAACAGGTTTATTCTTTATGGCTCACTCGGGGTCGGGTCGGCCAGGTCCGCGTGCCATCACACCCGCTGTCCGGGCCCGGAGGGCGACGAGCCCCTCTATGGGCACCACGGTCCAACTACCGGGCTTCAGTGTTCTTTCTTTCTCTAGTCAGAATCAATTTTCTGCCCAAGCACGATTTTATGAAGAATATTTCACATTAATTTCGTCAATCAATAATGTATTATAACACAAGGAAGAGACTATCAAATGAATTTATTATGGACTCAACCCAGGTTATTTAACCGGAACGTACATCACCGTATTGACATCTACAACCTTTCCTCTTTTGTTTCGGCTCCACTATCAGTGATATGTGGCATAAAAATTTAGAGATTAGATAGCATAAAAGTCCTCGCCAACTATAAGCTTTTATCGTAAGATAATGAAATACTATCATAAATTATTATTAGCCATATATTTTTCTATCAAATCATAAATTAAGACACTATTAGAATTGGCAATTTAGAGACATAAATGTTTCAACCATACGTAAATCACTGCATTTCTAATCGGAGAAGGTGATAGCAAAAAAGAAATTAGATGATCGATAGTATCTCAAAAACTATATATGTTACTTCTTGCAAGTATAATATTTTTCTATTATACTTGTAAACTAGATTATATGACATCTGGAATAACACCTCTTGACCCTTCTCTCCCTTGTCCCCTCCTCTCGCATTCACTCATCAATACAAATATTTCATTGCAACAATCCCTATTTAGAACTAATCTCATGGTTATATTACGTCACAAATTAATTAAGAAAAGAAAATAAAACCCAACGAAAATTTGAAAAAAGAGAAGAAAAACGTCATACAAAATAGTACTCTAAGCCTTTTTATATACTCTGATCGTATCAGTCTTGAATGCAAAAACATTTTCAATTTATTTTCACATTTTTTTTCCCCCCAGCAGCCCTCATGTAATTTTTTTCTCCAATCTCATGTATGTCCCTATAAAAACACCATAATTAATAATTTCACAACCATGATAAATTCCTAACTGCATGAATTTATTCACACAATCTACATAGTAAAATGCTTATGTTCATTACTAGAGCGACTAGATTGAACCTCGCGGAACTGAGAATATAACATAATGGACTACTATAACAAGGAAAGTCGGAAAGGAAAAAGTGAAAATTTATATACAAGCGAATAATTGTTTTCATTTCAAGTTTCTTGTAAATATTTGTTTTTTAAAATAATGTATTTTTTTGAAAGAATTGTTTTGGGAGAGGTTTATTGCTTATTAATAGTAAATTTGGTCCTGAGGTAAGCTATGCATGTATGATATTATATATAAATAACAGAGATATATTTAATTGGAAAATATGCTGTAAATTAACAGCAAAATTCCCCTAATATTCACGATCAATTAAATAATGGATATGAGAGTTATATATGAATTAAAAATAAATAACCTAATAAAATATAATATATAAATATTAAATATATATATAATAATTAATAATAAATTAAATATAATAATTAAATATTAAAATATATTATAATATAATATAAATATAAATACAATATATAACCAAATTATATATATATATATATATTATATATATATATTATATAATAAAATAGTAATAGATATCAAAGGAGACATAAGATAATAAAAAACACTATTAACCGTGCTATAGAATATATATTTTACATTTAAACTTCAAAGAAAATGAAAACTTTTAATAAAAGTCGATTTAAAGAAATAGCATTGGTCCTGAAAGAGGAGAAACAATTGCTTTCTCTAATAAGGCTATAGCCCAAGGTTTTATTAAAGGTTTTCTATTTCTTAATAGTTTTCTTTTTGTTTAAGTCCATATATATTATTTTATAGCATCCCTATAATTTTTATCATAAATATATATATATTTTTTCAGTATAATAAATATTAAATCAATTATAAAATATAAATATATATATAAATTATATATAATAATATATAGATTATATTTTATACATTAATAATTAAATAAATGGTATAATAATATTTAATTATAATAAATAATCATTTAATAATTAAAATAAATAATATATATTATATATATAAAATATATTAATAATACTATCTAATATAATAATTATAAATATAATATATATTATTATTAAATAGATTGTATAATACTAATAAATTAATATATAATATATTATAATATAATAATATTATCTAATATACATAATAAATATTTAGTAATATCTATATTATAAATATTATAATAAAATACACATAATAAATATAATTAATAATATATATATAATATTAAATTAATATAATATTAATATAAAATAATAATAATATATAATGTAAGTATATATATATATATATATAATATATATAATCATAATAATAATTAAATTAAAATAATATTAACTTTAAGTATAATAATAATTATTATAAATAATATATATGTAAGTACCTTTCCCCATTTAAAATAACACAGTTTGTAAAAAATTTTAAATTTATGTTTTGCTACTTATAAGCTAAGTATATTGCCGCAGTAGAAAAAAATATATTATGAGCATTAAGTCGAAATAAAAATAAATTAAAATATTATAAAAAAAGTCCATCTTGTTGAGATACTCTTCAGGTCAGAAATATAGAGTTCAGATTAAACAAAATGTTAACTCAATAAGAATCAGTAAAAGAATTTGAGATTCTACTCAAAGATTAATCTTTTTCTCCTAAGAAATTCCTAAGCCCAAGCAAGATGAGATAAATTTCAATAAAGGAAAGGGCGGCGACTTGAATTTTTCAGGATCACAAATTTTTCGCCTCTTTAAAACAGTAAAGAGTCAGAAGGCAAGGGGGAAAACGCGGCTGGAAAGGCTGTGACTACAACAAATTCGCCTACGAAGAGAGAATATCTCAACAGCAACATCTTTCTATTACTTTAACTTTCATTTGAAATATCTTTAATACTTATGTTGAATAAAACATCATTTCAAATTATGGAATCTTAATTACCATCCTCTCTATATAGAGGTGCTTGCTCTAAAGAATAGTCCACCAAAACTTAG
>JABUQX010042406.1:45000-56083 GCA_015478945.1 Trachelipus rathkii | reverse complement strand
AGACTTCTTAAATTGGACTTGGTTATACAAAAAGGAACCAACCCACATAGCTTCAAAACTGAGATATTGAACTTAAAAACATAAACGAGAAGAGCAGGGTAGGTTCAAAAAAATATATTACTGTAATTGTGATTACTCCAATATTTCAATTTTGTGGGATAGTACCTTTTTACATAACTATTTCTAATTGTGAATTGTAAAAAAAAAAATGAGTAGATTATTACAGAATGTATATTGTTTCCTATATTATTTCAGATTATTACAAAATGTATATTGATTCCTATATTATTTCATATTTTTTTTTAATTATTTCCACGTATTAAGGAGTAAAGGCTAATAGAGAACTTAATTGCTCCAAATATGCTTGTCACAAACACTTTAATTTTAGTATTTTTCAATTTTTGTAGATGCTTTTTTATTATTTTAATCCTGGTTTTATTTGTTTTTTAATCTTGTACAATTGAAATAAAATGAAGTATATATTTATATGAATAATTAACACTTGTTCACATTGAATGTCAAATAAAATTACAAGGTGCCTTCTGTTGGTAATATTCAGTAACGGACCTGTGATAAAGATCTACTTACCGTCACTTTGTACCAAATTTTATTTTTTGTAATAAACATTTTATACGGTGATTACTTCATTTTTAAAACCCATTATCCTAATTTTGGTTAAGTTCATGTAATTTTTTGTTTCTAAAAATGGTGAAGCAAATCCTTTTATATATTTAATAGTATTGGCGACATGATGATGGGGCAATACACACTTCAGGTAGATCAAAAAGCCTGATTTTTCATGTCCGGGGGTGGCGGTGATCTGTAAAATCTGTGATTACTCTAGATTTTTCCTTTAAAAACCAATTTTTTAGCAAAGTAACTTGTTGTAACATGCTAATTCTTACTTTCGAAGTTCCGTTGCATTTATGTCGTTTCCATGTACTTCTCATACATTCACTGGAAAACCCATCTCTCTTATTTTTCAAAGCTGTAAATTCAATTTTTTTCTTTACTCAAAGTAGTTACAAAAAACAAAAAAATTATGCTTAAAAAAAGGAATCGATATAATCCAATAATTTATTGTAAAAACTTTTAAAAAGTAATAATTTGTAATATTGATATAATGCCTCAACATTATATCATACTTATTATTAAGTATTCATGGCACAGTAACAACATAGCAAAATATAGGATAATTATTTCTCTGACTCTAAACATGCTTGATATACATTTATCAAATCGAATAAGATTTAATATTTTATAATTAATTTATATAATAAATATTAATAAAATCATAAGTATTTTTAAAAAATAAAAAAATTTATATTTTCTCTGAAATAAATTTTATCTTTATATTATATTAACTAATTATATTAAACTTTTTAATTTAATATTTAAGTACAGAGTTAATAATAAATATTGTAAAATACAAAACATTTATCATGCATAAGAAGATCATTCTTCCGAATAAAAAAAAAAATTTATAAACCTTTCTAAAGTGTTTATAAAGACTAGTCAATAGAGCATCAACGAAATTATTAAGGCACTTATTATAATATTGCATCCTCGTCTAATGAACAAGGGCGATTGAATTCTTGGCCCCTCTCGTGTATCCACTTATTTGACACTGGAATTTGAAGAAAAAGTATATTTAAAATTGGACTATAAATAGTATAATTAATAAATATAGTATATTTGTTCTGCGAAAATAAGGAATGGTTAAATCCTACTATCAAGACTACATTGCATGTTTTGATAATCATATGATTTTGTATTTGGACACAATTATAAACATTAATTAATAAATGAAATAAGAGAACATTCAACTAAAGAGTGGACTCTTGAGGTAAATTTTTAATGCATTTAACAACATAGATTATCAGTCTAAATATATTTATACTGATTTTAAAATTTCATAAGGAGACATAAAAATATGTATATATATTTTAGTTAATTAATTGGAATCTGATTAATAAGCACCGTCGATGAAAAATACTCCATTGATAACCTTCTGCGTTATTTACGAGAAAGAAAAAGTCTTGTTATTTATTAGTGACATATGTACATAATAATATATAATAATAATAGAACAATAATAAGAGTATAGATTGCATATACACATGATATAATATAATATATAACTATAGATAATAATAATTATATAATAAAATAATATAATAATTAATAATAATATATAAATAATAATTATATATAATAAAAATTAGAACAATATAATATAATATAATAATCATCAATAATTAATATTAATCAATATTAATATATAATATAATAATAATAATATAAATATTAATATTAATAAATTATATATATATAAATAAATAAAAATTTAAAAGTAATATATAAATTATATACAGTAATAAATAATAAATAAAAAAAAATAATAATAATAAATAATATTATATTATAATAATATAAAGATAAGAAAATTAATGAGAAAGAAGCCTATAATAAGTTAATTAATTATAATATATAGTTTAATATATAATTTTATTAACTATATATATATTATAATTAAAAATATTTATTAAATAATTATTAGAAAATATATGGAAATATTTTATTATAAAAATAATGAAAAATGCATAATATAATAATTAATATAATATATGAATAAAAACAAACCACAACTAAATAGAATAATAATATCGTGGTATTCCATTTATTATAAGTATTTCAATATCTTATCCTTTTAAATGCCATAGTAACATATTATATTAAAAGATAATATATTTAAATAATAATAATAATATAATATAAGATTAAATCATAATATTAATATAATTAATAACTAAATTAATAACGTGTATAGATATTGAAATAAATAATGACATATGTGAAAATTGTAATAGAGTTATTGAAAAATGTCGATATAGTGATATATAGTAAGTAGATGTAATGATGTTATGATTTAGAGAATTAGATTAATATTGTAATGTAGCATGTGCATCATCTAAACAATCAATATATTGATAAATATAAATTATACTTATAATATACAATAATATCTATTTATGAATTAATATCAGTTTCTAGTAAATTTTCTACGTTAGAAATATGCGAAAATTTTACTTATAACACACAATTGTATTATTATTATTCGTCTTGATACAAAGCCAGTATAAGTTGATATATCACACGTTTAATATTGAAACTTAATAAATTATTATATATATATTAATTTATATTCTGTAACTATAAAATGAATCCAAGTATTAAATAATAATTAATAATTATATATATATAAATATTAATAATAATAATTATAAATATTATTAATTTATTATTATATACTACTACTAACTTTTAATTATATTTTATTATTATTATATATTATTATTATTGTGATATTAATCCTACTACTGTTCATTATTATATATTTATAATCTCTATATATATATATGATGGATAGCTTGATTATTATTATTATATTATCAGATTAATATATGTTTCGTAATATCATGAGAAAGTCTCACTACTTATTTAATTTGTAGTGTCGTATATTCTTATTGTGTTTGATGTGTTAATAATTGGTTAAGAAGTGAGAAGAGTATTGGAGATGAGTTAATACTGTGATGTGATTTCATTACATAAATTGGTGGTATATGCAAAATTAAATAAATGAGCAGATTTAGAGATCATTATTATGAGGTATGTGAATGAGATACCATGAAAATGAGATTGGTATATGACTTACTATTCTATATAGATCATACAATCTATATTAATTAACTTTGATTTATTTATGTTTTTCATTGTTATTATTTCTCCATTTCTTCATATCAATATCAATCTGAAAAAAAGTTTATTGCTAGATTTATTATGTAGATAAATGTTAAAATTAATTTATATATAATTATATTAATTATATATTATATTTAATATTATTATTTATTATTATTATATTAAATTATTATTATTATTTATTATATTATTTATTATTATATTTATTATTTGTATAATTATTATTATTCTTATTATTATTAATTATTATTATTTTTGTTTCTATGTTTAATAGTTATTATTTTTATAAACATAATTTGAACATGTGTTATATTGCAATTCAAATATATATTATTAATTAAAAGTCTTGTTGAAATTATTATATTTTTTTTATTATTATTACTTATTTTATTATTATTTAATTTAATTATTATTATTATTATTATTATTATTATTATTTTATTTATATATTATATATTAATATTTATATTATATTATATAATTATTATTATTATTATTTTAATTACTATGATTATAATATTCAGTAATGAAATTAATATTTTTTTTTATATTAATTCTTACTAATTATAGATAGATTATTCATCATCATGGCAATCAATTAATTTTTATTATAAGTATTGTATATATTTTGTAATATTAGATATTATTTATTAATATTCAATCATTAAATTCATAAATTTTTTATTTTTCAATTCTAAATAAAGTATTTATTGGAAATCAAATCGTGAATATTAATATTTGAATTGTACAATTTATAAAATAAATAAATAATATATATTATTATATATTAATAATTGAATTTTCTCATACCTTAATGAATAGATAAATTAATATTTAAAAATTAAATTTAGATATTCTAAATATTTATAACAACCTAAATATGTATAATATAATTAGTAAATTAATAATTAATATATATATTTAATAGTTTATATATATATAAATATATAAATTAATATTATATAGTAATTAATTAATATATATAATATTAATTTAATATTATATAGTATATATTATTATATTTATATATTATATTATATAGTAATAAATATATATATATATATACTATATATATAATATATATATATAATTATATATTAATTATATATATATTAAATTATAGTCATATTATATATATATATAGTATATTATTATCTTAATATATATATATATATAATTATAATTATAATATATATATATGTATATATAGTATTAATATATATATAATATAATATTATTATATAATAATATATTTATCATTATATATGATATATAATTAATATAAATTATATATGTTAGTGAGTGTGCGTACTAGCTTGAGCTGCTAGCTCTTGGGCGTCCGCGTGGTGAGTGTAGTTTGGTTCTCTTATGACAAAGTGACACTAAAGTCCTAACTATAATAATTCCATATAGGATTATTGAAGAAGTTCCCAAAAGGAGTAGGATAATATTTAAGATTGTAATCCTATGTCATATGCATACGATCAGTTTGAAAGTGCAATAGTGCTCAATGAGTGTATAGATGGAAAAATATAGATAAAGTGGAAGTGTGCTCTTACATGTACTTTAGCAGTAGAGAGTTAACAAATAGGATAAGATATGAGCATAGCATGTTTAATCTGAAAGTACAGAGAGTATGGTTGGATAGAGAATAAATACTATTAATATATATAATTATTTTAATAATATATATATATTTAAGTAATATATATATATATATATATATATATATATATATAATAATATAGTGTTATTAAATATATAATAATGGTATTTATATATAATGAGATCATTATATAATGGATATTATATAATATTAATGTAATATATATATTAATGTTATAATAATATTATATATTATATATATATTTATATATTAATAATTATATATATATATATAATATAGTATATAATATATATATATATAATTATATATATATAAATAAATAATATGTAGGGTAGCATTGGTTTATTCATATTTTCATATTATTTTTTGTTTCTTGTGTTAATATAATTGATATAATTTATCTAAATTTTTTTGATTTTTAACACACATTCTAGGGTTAATCATTTCTATCACCTTTAGTGTTTGGTCATTACCTACTCAGGAGTTAGGAATAGTATCATATACCTCAATTTATTTTTTCAATAGTTACTTTACATCTAGGAATAGGTGGGGGGGGGGATGAGCATAAATACTAAATATCTTGAATCTTTTGTTATAAATTTTTGTTATCTATATGAGTAAATGTCTTAAAAACTGTCTTTCAGAGTTTGCAGAAGGCAACACGAGTTTTTCTTTTTTTTTTTTTTAATCTTTTCTTTCCAATCGATTTTCAAGTTTGAAATTAAAATCATTTTGTAGATGATTTAAAAGTTGATCATCCTAATTAAGGGTTATTGTAAGAATTCTTTATCTATATCCTTTTTTTTACTATTTATTTGGTCTTTCTTTATTCACTCTTTCAATGTATTATTTAATATTCTATACTTTTTATCTTTTATTTATTCTTATTATTCCTTTAAATTTCTTCTATACGACCTTCTATATTTGTTATAATTTTAATTTTATCTTAGTCATTTTTTTCATAAATTCGAGTTTTTTTTATATTTTTTCTGTATTTCTTTAAAATTATATTATTTATCAATATTATTACTTTTCTTTTTATTTTTTTTATTTTATTATTCTTTTTTTTTATTATTATTATTATTTTTATATTTTTTTATTTAATATTTTCTTTTCAGATTTCTTTATTTTTTATATATTTTACTGTTGATATATTATCTCCTTAATTACAGGTATATTAAGGATATTTTAATTAAGTATAGAAAAATTAAATCAGAAAAATGTTTTTTATTTTCAAGTTTTTTTTTATTTTTTGGTCAATTTGGATCAACTGTATGATATGAGAAATAATATGAATATATAAGGGGTATTTCACTGTGAACCTCGAAACCCCGTGGTCCACGGATAAACTCAAATAAAGGTCGTAAGAACTTTAGGAAATGTAAGATCTTGCAGTAAGAGTAGTAGAACATGAGATAAGTCCAAAGGAAAGAAAACATCAGCACTTTTCGTTGATATTCTCTTATTTCTCTATTAATTCAAGCTTCATCTTTTATGTTTTTCAGATAAATTTTTTAGTTTTAATTATTATTAGGTATTATTATAAAAACTTAATTCAGTGATTTCCGACTGTCCTTTAATGCCAAAGAAAATATATTAAGATGGAGTCTGTGGAAAGTAAATAAGGTATTTATAAAGAAAGTACTTTTGTACAATATTATATCAAACTTGGCCCTTACATTTATATAATAACATATTAAGTAAATATGAATTTTTTCAACTATAACATCAGTCGATATTATATGAAACTTTGAAGACAGGGATGATGAATCTCTCCACAGGACTATATTACTCTATTACTCTTGGCTAAACTATTATTGCTATTCATATATATCTATCATATACTCTCTTATATACTCATTATCGTATATCTCCTATATCTCATCATATCTATACTCTCTCTCTCTATCTATCTAACTCTCTATCTATCTATCTCTTAGTAACCCGCTCTCTCTTTTATTTTTTTTTCAATAGTTTACCTTTTTTTTTTTTAGGTTATTATCTTCTTAATAAAAGCCTAATTATATTTGAGTATATTTATATACTGAGTTGTAGACTTAAGATTCCTATATCTACTACGAAGGATTTATTAATATAAGAATGCATATAAATTTTGAGTTTAATGAAAAGTAAAATTCATGTAAACTGTATACTATTATATACGTATATGTTTGATTGTGTGTATTGTTAGCTTATACTGTCATGTAGAATCTATTAAGCTTTGTCCTTATTATATATATATTACACGAGTTGTTGATTAGCTTTTGAAGAGTCATCTAATTATATTTTAGTAAGGTTTAAATAGTATAAGATATATTGATATAGGGTTTGAAACGACCTTTAAATAAGTATATATAAATATCTCCAACCCTAATAATATTTAAAAGCTAAATATTAATATAATACTATTAATATAGTAATTATTATATTTGTAATTATTTTTAAATATATATTATATTTTTATCTATTTTTATAAAATGTTATAATATATATTAGAATATAAACACATTAGCCCTTGGACATTATAAAATATATGTTTAAATTAGGCACATTTTGATAATGTTATTTGTGTTTATTTATATTAAAACAGTATATAATATTTATATATCATGTATAATATATATTATATATATATATAAATACGTTATGCTAATCATAAAATTATTTGTAATAGTTATTACGAAACTTTCACCGAGTTTAGTGAAATAAACTATTTGTAAGCTAAGCTTGCTGAAATCATTTTATGTAATAAAATTCTGTTATCTGGTTGACGCATATTTGACTAATCATTATATCGTTATTATATATAAATATAACTATATATGAAGTTATATAAATATATATAATATATATATTATATATTATTAATAAATATATATATATATTATAAATTATATTATATAATTGATATATTAATATTATATATATTATATATGATATATAGATATTAATTATATTTATATATAATATATACTTATATATTAATATATTAAATATAGTATATATTATAGTATATATATATATATAATATATATATATATAGTATATATAGTATAATAATAATATATAGATATATATAATATTATATTATATTATATATTATATATATATATAGTAATTATTATATTATATATATGATATATATATATATAATATATATTATATAATATATATAATTATAAATAATTTATATTATCATATACTAATTATTAATATATATATATAGTATATAATATATTAATATATATATATTAATTAATTATAATATAATCATTATATACAATATTATATATAATATAACTTATAATATATTATATAATATTATAGTTGTTGTGCGTTAGCGCGTATAAGTTTGTAAACTGATAGTGGTTGACAGTAGGGAAATAACCTGTGCCTGTTCATTTGTGTTAATATGGTTTTTTTATCACTATCAAATATTCTTTTGTAGGATATGAGATTCACTATTAATCAATAGTATTCTTTTGAGTGTGTATTACCCTATTCATTACTACATTATTTATATAACTACTAATTTTCTATATATTACATTCGTCTCGATTTAATACAGAAATTAGTATATCATGAACTACTCTCTTGCCTTTGGCCAATCTTCATTTTTCGTTTTCAAGTCATAAAGGTTTTATCTGCATCACCTGTTACTTATATCTATCTTCATTTAATTAATTATTAATTATTATTTATATATTTATTATAAATATATTATTTATATATTTAATTTAATTTAAATATTATATGTATTATATATTTATATTAATTATTTATTAATTATATAATTATTAATTAATTTACGTATAAGTATACTTAAGTTAGTAGATAGTAAGAGTTTTAAGTGTATTATTATGTATAAATTAAGATTTTAAGTATGCTATCACTAGATGTATTGCTCAATGTATTCATTGGAGGTAAGAGTTTACGAACTGAGGACTTAATTCGCCAAGTACGAGTAATCGATTTATCGCTTCACTTCTGTATGGATATAGCCACAGGATATAAGGGCAAAATTATAGTATTTTATATAGAAGTTAAATGAATAATAATTCGAGTGTGGTTGTATTCATAATAAATAATGCAAACTGCAAACTTATCATGATATATATATATATATATATATATATATGATAGTATAGTAATATATGATATATATATATTAATGATATATATTATTTATATATTAATATAAATATAATATATATATTGAAATATATATAATATATATTATATAATATATATAGTAATATAAATATTATATTTATAATATTATATAATATGTATATATATTATATATATATATATACTATATATTTATATATATATATATATATATATACAATTAATTATATTAATTAACTATATATATACTATTATAATATATATATATATAATATATATAACTTAATATATATATATAAATTAATTATATATATTATTCTACTGGTAAATATAAGAGCCATGGGGCTATTTTATTATACATCAGATGAGAGCTCAATATTATATTAATATATGTTGATAATTAATTATATTATATTATAATAATAATAATATATATCTTATCATAATATATTAATAATATATTAATAATATAATTAATTAATAATTATATATAATATATAATATCATATATATAAAATATGTAGTATAATATATATTATTATAATCTTATATTAATATTATAATTAATAATATTATACATATATATTATTTAAGGAAGTGTTCTCCCTAATTATAGATATCAAGAGTGTGCTTATCGACTAGCTTTAAGAGTGTTTAAGAGTGTACAAAGTTCGTCTCCAACACATACAGGGGATACATAATATATAAATAATAAGAGGTTGATTTATTTTTCTTTTTGCCTCATAGAAGTGATAATGATTAAAAATTTAGTAAAGAATAGAATTAAATAATTTGAGAGTATAATAAACTTTAGATAAGAAACTCATCGAAAACTTGTTCTTGCATATAGATATTAATGATATAAAATAATTTGAATAAAGAATTTTTTTCAATATAATATTTTTACTCGTACCTAATTTTCATTTACATTTAATGAACGCCTGAAGATTTATTTTTTTCTCCCGATCTTCATTCAGAATTTTGGAAAAATAAAATTTATCTGAAAAAATAAAATTTATCTGAAGGAAAAAATGTAGAGAGAAAAATGAAAGAGAGAAAATTTTTACAAAGTTATTGAAGATATTTTCTAAAAGTTGGCGAACATTCTCTGGAGCAGAAGACACAAATCTCGCCTCACACATCTCCGTAGGCTCGCAACTAATATCTGTAAAAGAAAATAAAATTATCATAGAATATCGTCTTATTAATGAAACTGAAACTCTCTCTGTTGATTAATAAAAAAAAAAAAGGAATAAAAAGTATGGAAGATCAAAATGTAATTTTTTAAATCTAGAAAGTTTGATTCATATTGTGTAAAGAAAAGATTAAAAACATTAAAGGAAAAAAATAAATTTAAATAAAATATCAGCATCTAAAAATAAAAAACTCCTCATCTCAAATGAAAAATTCCTCATCTCAAATGAAAAATTCCTCATCTTGAATAAAAAATTTCTCATCTTGAATAAAAAAATTCCTCATCTTAAATAAAAACTCAGCATCTCATTAAGAGTTCGAGTATCCATATTTCTTCTTCTCACGAATTTTTAAGTTCACTTATAAATG
>JABUQX010042406.1:12500-37500 GCA_015478945.1 Trachelipus rathkii | reverse complement strand
TAGAGACATGCAAATAAACAGAGGAAACGTGATTGGGAATTTCTTTTAAATCTTTATCATCGCGTAAAATTTAGATACTTTTTTTAAAAAACGAATAAATATATACACAAGGACATTTGCACACAGACACACATTCGTTGAAACACAACGTTAATGGCACTTTGAAGTAAGATATAAAATTGAATAAGTAATTTATCAAGCTGAAAATTTTTCATAAAATAATTTCAATATGAACATTTAGATATGAAGTTGTTCATTCACAAATGCTCTGATGTACCTTCCTAAACACGAACACTGTGAAAATACACATAAAAGGACACACAGATATCCCCTTTTCACAGACTATCATTCGCTGACATTGTAATTTGGTATTTTAAATGAAGAAAAATGACAAGAAAGGTTCTCTTTGTGTTAATAATAATATAATATATTATCTTTATATAGCATGTTTGTTATATATATTTATTATTACTTATAATATGTAGTGTTCTACATGCAATCATTACATATATATTGAAAATAATAATATTGTATTTATTTGCATTCACACTTGGAATAATCGTGAATGGCGATTAGATAATTAATAAGTTACTGATAGACTTGGTAGGTCGAATAATAAATTATATTATATAAACAAAACATTTATGTGTGAGTAAAATATACTGTAACTTTGATAATGATTGTACATTACTCAACATAATAATAGGTTTTAGTGATGATAAACATCTTACTCATACTTTATTCCTTCCCTTTATATAATTGATTTAGGGCTCGTACCTCTAAATTACACCAAGGCTTCGAAATCAACTTAAGTGAAGCTAAATTTCTGGGCCAATTTCGTTAGAATCCTCTAGTATGTCGACCTCTTTAAGATGATATATTAATTCATTTTTGGTCATGCAAAGCAAACAGCGTTTATCTACTTTGCTCAAATTTCACTAATTTTTACGTAAATGAGTACGAAGAAGAACGACTTTTCTAGTTGGATTAATAAATACTATCTAAAGCAAGTAATAACTACAAAAAAATTTACGTATAGAGGGGAAAAAGTATAGTTAAAAACTCTATAATGACCCTGAGGAAATTCCAGAACTTAGCACGATTCAGATTATCTATGAAAGTTGAAACTAATATATATAAATACAAACTATTGTGAGCTGAAAAAGAATAAATACACAAAATAAAGATAATTTAAATTAGTAAATTTACAGAATATTTATATGCTAATTATACCCTTGGTTTTGTCATATTGAAATTCTTGGTTTTGTTACGGTGACTGCGGAATATAGTATTCCGATCTCATCTTTCTCAATATCATATTACTCATAAATTATATTACTACAGAATATTAAGAAAAAGATGAAACATTTTTAGGAATTATGAACTACAGTATGGTCTCAGTAAATTAATAAACTCTATCAAATAATCATCTCATACGTAGCTTTTCTCCATCACTAGAAGATATGGTCATAAACTCATCAATCTCTAAGCATATGTTTACTTGTATATTTTAATTGTCTGTATAAGTAATCATTGTCCGGTATAGACACTATATATTCAGAAGCCAAATTTTGTGTCTAGTTGCTCATAACTCTTCTACATACATGAAACGTCATACAGGTATGAAATATCAGTGACGTATTAATGGTATGTTGTCCTCTGAGTATAATGGAAACCTATCTCCATAAATGATGTCCCTCTCTGTCATGAGAGATGTGCTAGGTTCCAATATATTAATAATATAGTAAAATAAATCTAAATTCTTTCTTGAGTGTTGTAAGCCATATTAAAATTCAACTTCATCAGTCATCATCATTAGAAATGTTGTGACATATCTGTAGCAAATAAATAAGAGTCAGCAAATTCTCGTACTCAAATATTAGGTCAAATTGCGGCTACACTATTTAATTCATCTGAATCATATGGCTCAGTAATAAATACTATTATAAAATTTAAAATATACAGTTCCCATTAAAGTAGCTATAATTTTCATTTCGGAATTGTGATTACTCAAAAATTTAATGATTAATATAGTTACTATTAGATCTTATATGAATCTCTCTGTACCATAAGGCACGCTCTCTGTAATGTAATAAAATAATCTATTATATTTTTAACCTTCCCATGACAATTCTATTCTACAACCAATTGTTCTCATCTGCTAACTTCATATCATTTTAAAGGATCATTTAATTAATTGATAATCAACAAACATAGCTTTATGTTTCATACCTCTCTTAATAACTCTTGAAGCATGATATGACTTCCATATCACTCATGCTAGTGCGCAAGTCATAAGGATAAAAATGATTGAGGATAACCGACGTATATATTTGAAAAGCACTTTTCTTATCTTCTTAATGATGGTTCTCGGTTACATTTGCTTATTGTGACATTAATGATGGGACTCATAACTGTGAAAATCCGTAATTGGAAAACTATTTTGTTATATTAACTTATACTCATACTTTACTCGTTATATTATGAATATAAACTCCAGTAACAATAGTGAATATCAGTCGTGTCTATAGTATCGATATTTTGTACCAATACGTAAAGTGATCCTACATCGTTAATTTTTCTGCCCAAAAATATTTTTATTGTTAATAAAAACTTAATTTCCACTCTTATTCGCCCTGATATATCTGTAGCCATAAACATGCCTATAACAGTTTAAATGACATTTCCAATTGAAAAGAGACTAGTATATATATATATATTAGTAGTTTATATATATATATAATTATATAATCATATTATATATTAATTATTATATATATGTATATATATAATATATATATATTATAATACTATATATTATACATATTTATATATTATATAATATTAAACTTATTAATAATTTTATATTAAGTATGATATATTTAATATACTATATATTATATATTATATTAATATATTATTGCTATTATATAATACTATTATTTATATATTTAATAATATATATATATATTTAATATATATAAATATATATATTTATATAATAATATATACTTATATATATATTAAATATTATTATATTTATATTATTATATATTATTAATTAATATATATATATATATATATATATATATACTAAATTATAATTATATATATATATATATATATATTTATATATTAGTAGAATACTATATATATATACTATATATATATATTATAATTATACTTAATAGTCAATATAATATTATATATATATATATATAATATATTAATATAATATTATATATATATTATAATATATATATAGAAAATATATATATATATATATTAATAAAATTATTATATTATATATATATATTATAATATATATAAATTTATATATTATATATAAATATATATATATAATAATAATATTAATATATATATATATTTATATATTATATATATATATAATATTAAATAGTATATATATATATATTATCATAATTATATATACCGTATATACGTATATAGTATATACTTATATATATATATTAATATATTAATATTATATATATATATATATATTATAATAATATTATAATATATATAATATATATAGTTATATATATATATTAATCATATAATATATATTATATTAAGATATATATTATTATATATATATTAATTTTACGTATATATATATTATATATATAATATATAGATACTATATATATAAATATAATTATATTATTATATATATATATATTTATATATATAATATATTAATTATATAATTTAATTATATATATATATTTATATATATATATGATATATATATATATATATATATATATTATATATATATATATATTAATATTAATATATATTAATATATTATTATATTAATATAATAAATATATACTTTTAATAGAATATATATATACAATATATAATGATATATTTATAGGTAATTTAAATTAATTATATATATAATATATATATATATTTATATTAAATATATATTAATTATATATAATATTAATTATTATTAAGTATATATCTATATTACTATATATTTAATTATTTTATATATATAATATAAATCAATTATTTATAATATTAAATCATTCAGATGATATATAGTATTATATATATATATATATCTATATATAATATAATAATATATAGTATTATGAGCTGAAATAGGTGTGAGTTAGTTATATCAGATTTGAATGGAGAATAATAATTGTATTATATAACGAGATGTGAGTTATATAGATAAGGTACTAGTATATATGATGTCAGTAATCGCTGACCCGTTATAATTTTAATATGATAAGCTAGATGATTCGATAATAGTTTTGTGTATATATCATATGTATTAGCATAGAAATATGCAAAAGAGATTTAGAGATAAGGATTTAATAGGTAAAAGGTGATATTGGGCAGCGTGTATCGTGGCCATAAAAGTAGATAGTTGTTATTTTTATTTTAGTTTAATAATAAGTGATGATAACGTATATATATATATATGGGGGGATATATATATATAGATAGTGTATATAGTAATTGGATATGAAGGTTGCCGATAGTCAGATGGACAGGTCCTCGTGTGTAAATATTGCTGATGGCTAGCACCTGGAATACAGAAAATAGGACCATGATAAGTCTGTGATGTTTTAATAAAATATTGTAGGTAGATTTATATATATTGTTGTGATAATATGGTACATGATTAATTTGATTACTAATATTAGTAGGGAACAAGTACTATTAATACTATGATTTCTGATACATATAGTGTTGTATATATTTGAATAGTATAATGAAAATATTTGTGAAATTAGGTTAAGTTATAACGGTGGCTGGTCTATTAATTAAATTTCTCTTGTAATTAGTGTATATAGTTGTTAAGTAGGTGTGGTAATCATATAAATATATAACTAATTAAATCTTCCGATATTTTGTATACTTTCTACTGCGGTACTCTATAGCTTTAAAGGTCTTTAATAACTCTTTATTATGACAATTGTTATGTTGGTTTTACATGTATATAATTTATAATTAGTAATGAATGTCAATACGTTCATATTTAAAAGCACATAATACTTCATTGTTCAGCCTTTAAAAAAAAAATTTTGATCGACATTGTGCACCTTTTTATGAAGTCACGTTAAAGCCCAAATTAATTATTATTATTAATTTTTGACCATAGAATGAGACATTCTTATATATAAGTATATAAGTAGTGTATACTGATTGTATACATGGTTTGATTGTTAAGATATAATAATTGACAAAAATACAATTTTACGACAGGTAATTATAACATTTAGATAATAAGCATATATTTATATAATAATCATATATAATATTATATATATAATATCATATATATTCATACTATATATGATAGATATATTTATATACTGTTTATATATATATTATACTTACTAATAAGTGAATAGGAATTTCTATTTCTTCGCGTAAGATTATCATATTTACTGAAATATTTCTTCGCCCTTGAGGTATTGATAAAGGTAACTTGTTGTAAGATTTTTAATTAAAACACATTATTCAAAAGAATGAAAACACTTTAATGAGATATACGAAAATAAAATAGTGAAATTGGAACAGCTCAAGATGTGTACGTGTTCGTAACTGGCGAGTCTAGCTCTTTTTTAAATAGTAAAGTTTGGCTTTTTTTTGAAATTGTAGAGTATGGCTATTTTTGAAATAGTACAGTCTAGCTCTTTGTAAAAGAGTAGATCTAGCTCTTTTGACGATGTGACATTTTTTATAATAGACTTTTATTTTTTTCATGGGGAGTCAATTTGTTCCAGAAGTGAGGTCAGTGATTCTGAGTTTATGGTGGATTAGGTTCGTTTGTTTCCGATCAAGATTGAATTTCCTCTTTCTGTATAGATTTAAGTTGTTTGTGTTGTTGATGGATGTAAGGATTCACTCAGTTTCTCTGTTCAATCTCCTGTATTCAATTAACTTGATAGAGAGGGGTTCGCCTGTGTTGATTTTGTGGATGTCTCATTAAGTTTATTGGCGGTGTTTTTCGCACGCTGAATTATGGGTGAGATAGCTCTGTAATCCATATATGATTTAGAGTTGGTGATCTCTCTGTTGAGAATAACGGGGAGCATATAGACTAGATTATATGAGGTGTGATGAATATAGTTGACATATGTATTGGATGTGTAGCTGCAAGTAGATCAAAATTATGATGTGGTAATTATAATATTGCTTTGAAATCGTGATGTTTGGGTTTATTGGTATTTGTGGGGTTTAGGTAAAGGCTGTGTTTCTAGGATTAGTGTTTTGTTGTGGATCATACTACTGCTCGAGGTGTGGTGAATAGTTTAGAGAATGCAGGCTCACGTACATATTGGACTGCTTTGTTTGTATAAAGCATATATTTATGATTGAATATGAATTATTGATATACTTGTAGAGAAATAGTGTTAATATCATTTTCTGCTCTTAGCTTTACGTATTTTCGATATGATATATCTTCTCATAGGGTTATGGAAGTGATTTTAGTATATAAGGAATATATGTGTTTCTGAACGTGACAGGACTTAAGTTTTCTCATCTCTAGGCGTGTATATCAATGTGCTTGTGGGCTGATGCAGGCTTAAAGGCACCGGAGGAATAGTGTATATGGACTCGTCGTGTTTATCTGCTTATTTTTTGTGGATCGACTTTTCGTCGTGCGGAGTATTCATGGTATTATTCTATGCCATATGTGCAATAGTTTGTACCGAATCATTGTTGCAGGTAACTGCACTGGATTACCTCTCGAGGAATTCATATTGCTAGATGGGACCAAGAGTTCATGTAGCGTGAGAATCGAAGATAATGATATTTAATTTATTGTTAATTTTATATGTTCTTTCTAACTGTATATTTTATGTCATTATGGAAATTGTTAATAAACACTAAGTTAATTACAACGTTTTATTTAATTTATAATATTCACAATGACATAAAAATTTATAAGTAAAAATGACTATATAAATAACCATAAATAAAATTAAAAACCTTTCTCATTATTTGCTAAATAATAAACTTGCGTCACTAAGATCTAAATTCCAATACTTCAGTAATTTACGTCAACTCACATTATTTCAATATTCACCTTCATAATTTTCATCTAGTGTATCTACGCCATCGTATTTTTCCACATAAAATAGTCTTCGTCATGTAAGTATAACCTTTCCTCTCGTTTGCCTTATTATACATTATGCAGACACAATATTTACAAGCCTGAAATTACACTTTCTTAAAAACATTTTTCTTATAAACTTCCAAAAAACTATTAACCTATAATAAAATAAATCAATATACAAATACTAAAATACGAGAAATATTTTAATTTATTATTTAATTAAAACATCAAATTTCAATATATTCTATATAATATCTATATATATAATTCCCATATGTGTTACACATATACTACCACAAAGAAATTATTCCTATTCTCGTAACTATATTCTCTATTCTTCATCTCAAAACGCGTAAGTGAATAATCAAACAATACCTCTTCGAAAACACAGTTTAAACCACCTCCATTTGTCTTCTAACTAACTAAATCAGATTCAGCATGTTATAATAACATACAAATGTCGGATTAATTTGTTTACTCGATCACATACTCATATTTAGGTTGAAATCTCAATACTCGTGTGTCCGACTCCGCTTTTATATATAACTACACATGATGACTCTAATAACACGCTCAAAAATAACTCCTATTCTCGTTAAACTATCGCCGTCTCCTAATTATCTACATATATTTCTCAACAAAAGCATCAACAATCGAACTCTCGTCTGCTAATCAGTACAAACATGAACACTGAAGTATAATAAAGGAAACTGATTGTGAATCCGATATATAATACTATTAATATAAAACACCCCAACAACTCTCTCAATTCTTATACTAGAAAGGAGTAGTGTGCCAAGACGGAACACTAGACTATACCTAAAAGAGTATAATCAAAGCTGCACTCCTTGGGAAATATAGATACGTGTAATATATACAGTTTAATATATCTCAAAAACATGCCATAATACCAGTCAAAAAGATCCACACGATGTCTACCCAATAGGACAAAAATTATCAAAAGGAACAAACCCATCATGAAAAGAAAAATATGTATCAAAGTCATTAAGTTCTGTCGAAAGTTTGAGACTTTCCGCTAAGACACACGAAAGCATTGACGCTGTGTCTCACTCTCTCTTTTTACTCTCTCTTCGCTCTTACCATTAATAAAGTCTTTGTTCTACATTTCTTTAATTGTTAATTAAAGTTTACAATACCTCATTCCATTTGTGCACAAATACCTTCGAGCGCGAGAATACATATATTTCTCAAGCTAATAAATACTATTATAATTATATTATATAGTATATTGTATTTTCTTTATCTATATAATAACTAATCATTAATACTCCAATATATAAGTCATATAATCTTATTCTCAGTATCTTATTCTATTCATGTTTCTTTTTATTGTGCTGTTACAGTTTTATTCGCTAACTTTTATATTTTAAGGTAACTATGCTCATAATATAATATATAATATTTAGTTTTAATATACTTCAATTAACTAATTTCTAAAGAGCCTCTTGGATTCTTAATGAGCCCTACGAACCAATTGTATATGATAGATATATATATGTACATCCATTACAATATATTGGTGATACTAGAGTATAGATCCTCAGATATATACTTACTCAAACGAATCTCTTCTACTCATGAAAAGCGGATACAGCGTGATATATGATATCTACTAAGTAATTTTTCTTTACCCTTAAACTCTAGATCATGCTATTCTCATAATTAGATTATTTTTATATATAATCATAAATCTCTTCTTATCTATCAGGTATATATGAGTAATGGATAATAACTGATTTGTTGACATTTATATTCTAGTATAAATTCTATTTAACCGCAATACTATTCTGCTCTTTATTATAAAGTTTTAATAACCATTTCAATGACAACGTCAGATTTCCAATATGCTATAATATCTTCATCCCCCTTCCTCCTTCATTATACTCCTCTCTTTTGGAAGAGTTATTTATTAGTGATAATTTAGTTAGTTATTTCAAACTATGTATTTGTCTTATTTCTCTCCTTCATATACTCTCTAACTACAGACATATTGCTATATGTGATTAATTCATTGCATAGGGACTGCGCTTTGTCATTGATTATCTTCTCTTATGTGCTCTGTAATTCCACTCAATAAACGTGTATTCTATATTCTGCATACCAGTTTAATAGAGAGTTTATCTTATTAATAACACCATACATGATCTGGAAACTATTCTATATGAAAATTATTTGCTTTTGAAAATGATGAAACTATTGATTAGAAAGAATAATAAAGCTTTGGTCTTTAGACTCTTTAATTATCCCTCAGTCATTATATGTACATTTAAGCTATCTGTCTCGTAAAATTGTGAGTAAAATCTGCTCATTTCGTGGAAAATTCTTATTATGATATAATAATATTCTATATATATAAAGGATCTTTTCCTTAGATATTTTCTCGTAAACTAATTTAGGCTACATCTATTAACGCGCTTGATTTCCTTGTACTAACATATTCTCCTGTCAGACTTCTACACGAGATAATTACATATAGTATACATAATATATATACTGACTATGTGAGAATAAAATTATTCTAGTATTTATTTATATATAAATAGATAAGTAACTCACCAAATTACCATTTATCTATGTAGGAAAAAATACAATATTTATTTTAAGTACATATTAAAATATATTATTATAATTGATAATATTTATATATAATATACTATAAAATATATAATATACATAGTTTTTATATGTATTATTATTTTAAATGATAATTAACCATATATTGATTATATATATATAGTGTTGTAGCTCAGATATAGAGTAGATGATTATAGTAGAAGAATATATAATAAGCGAGAATAAATGTAGTATATTATATGGTATAGAGATAGATATAAGAGATATAGTAAATAAATCTAATGAATAAGCTAGCTATAGATGTTATTTATTAAAACAATGATTCTATATATATATATAGAAATGGATATTACTATATATATATAAATATAATGAGTGTATATATTAAGTATAAATTAAAATTTCTTGTAATATATAATTGATAATCATATTTATAGAATATATTATAATATTATATATATAAAAAAATAAAATAATGATATACTTTAAATCACTTATATGTCAATAAGAAAGTGTGCAATAGAGGGTATCAGATACTAGAAAGAATGAGTAAGCTTAGGATAAATTATAGTAATTATATAAGTATAATACTAAGGACTGGCCTGGTAGTAGATATTAATTTTTATAAGTACTTCCTAATTAATATAATATAAATATATTTTTTAAAATGTTTATATAGGAATAATAGTACAATATATATATATATTATGATATAATATTACCAATATTAATATAAAACAATTATAAATAAAATATATATTATAAAAATTCTAGTTTAGTAAGTATCGATATAGGAGTATTGTTGTCTCAACATTTTCATGCTTATTTATATGCACTTATTACTCTCAGTGTTTACTGTAATATATATGGATAATAATAATAAAATTACTATATATATATATATATATATAGATAATTATGTTTTAAATAAGGCTTAATATATATATATATATATATTTTTATAGTTTCTTTTTTTAGTATTACATCATAAAATAATATATTCAATATAATATGTAATCAAATATCACACTTCCTTAATCAGAAAATTCAAATTGAAATTGAGTAGGTGATAAAATAGTAATAATACTTATTAAGGCGTGTATTTATTTATTATACTTAATAGACTAATAGATGAATCTCTCGTATAAGTGTTAAGTCGTTGCAGATGACCTGATCGATATATATGATATATTAGTATCTTACGTATGAGTGTGTGTTACTGAATTAGTAAATATCGTTTGGAATTATATTATATATATATATTATATATTTATATAGTGTAATACCAAGTCATAATTGCTATAAACGTACACACTATTTAAATTTTAGTTGATATATTATAAAGAAATATCTATAATAAACATTTACTTATATAGGGATATATAATAGATAATTATATATATTATTATATATATATATAAGAGTACCAGTATATATGGTACTGGTGGAAACTCTCGGTACATTATAATGTTTATATAGATGATATATAATACTATATAATTTGATATAGCCGTATTTATAGAAAATAGTATTATATATAGAGGTAGTATATATAGTGAATAAACTTTTAGGATAAATCTATAAATATAATATATTTAGTGCAGGGTCCTGTATTAATTTGTTGGAACTAAGGCCCTTAGTAAAAGTATATATTATACTGCTAATATATTTACTATGAGTTAAATATAGATATATAAAATATTTTAGAATAAATTAATACAATATAGGTATATACAAATGTATATGTCAAAGAACTGGTTTTCAGAAAGGTGTATTATATATTATATATATCTATATAGGTCATGATCAGTACTACCAATACATTTTAGAATTATGGATACAATCCGACAACTGTACTTTCTTCGCATCATTTATGATATTATATATATATAAAGGACTCTCCAATCGAAGCTTTTATCAATAAATTTCAAACCTCAATATATTTTACAAAAATAATGGTCTGAATGAAGAATATAGGTTATATATTATATATGTCAATTTCATATAATATATAGTAATGTGTATTCAGTTATTATATAGGTATTATACTGGATCTTTCTTGTGGTAATTTTATATAAAGTAATATTTAGTTTCAACAACTGCTTGAAGAACACATAGTATTTGATATATATAATATAAATATAAATATAAAATATAAAGTATAAATATAAAATGTGTACATCTTAGAGGCTAAATTAAAGTCATCTAATGGAATATTAGTTGATAAGATATACGGGATTAGATGTATATACGGTATATATATAATATATATATTATATAAATATATTATATATCTATATATATATATTATATATATACATACTATTGTTATATGTTACCAAATCATTCAATCTTTCATCTGCATTTAGGTTAGTCCAATACTTTGTTTATATATATATATTTATACAGTATAAATAATATATATATATAATGATTATATTATATAGGTATACTAACAAAAACGGGATTAATAAGGCTAGGTTTTACTAAGTTGCAGATGACACCCATAGTGGCTCAATTCAGCTATAGTTGATATAAGGTGAATATAGTTAGTTAAAGTGACTATATGTATATATATTTATATAAATTAAAAAAATATCTTCAAAAATGAAGTGGCGCTGTGAGTCAAAATTTCTTGAGTAGTGCAACAGTGCATCAGTAGATATATAGTATAATAGTATATAGGCATATAATATATTATAATTAGTAAATTTATATTTTAAATTAGTTAAAATATATTGTAAGGTTCTTTTAAATATGAATAGTATCTAAATAATAAATATATTATACTATAAATACTATAAATATAACTATAAGCTTGGGCCGGTCTATATATATATATATATATTTGGACCTAAGATAATAATATGGATTTAGGTATAATTATAAGCAGTAATTTGAATATAGCTAATCAGTGTTTCATTTTTATTTGTCCCCAATCAATATGAAATTTCTAAATATAGCTAATATAAGTAGATGCTGGGCATTAGATATAGAATATCTCGCAAGATCACATCAAGCATAAGGAAGTAATTAAGTATATAATAGTAAATCTGGGTTAATATTTAAATTAGCTATTAAAATGGAGTGCTACGTATATATATATATATTATATATATATATATAAGTAATATTATGTAAGTAGATTGTGCACAAGTTATTGTGATAGTATGCCTCATATCTTTTATTTTAATACGCTCTTTTAAAATTACTTTTAATTAGCTAATATAATATTGCGTTAGATATATAGTATAAATATAGTGCAAACTAGTGTTATATATTAACTCTATACGGTAATATATATAATAATTAATTTACTGGGTATTGAAGATATGTTGAGTATACTACTATTATATAGTTTGCCTGATGAATACAGTAATTTCAGATACTCTGAATGGTATAGTGAGGATATACTTTTTTATACTGTGAATATAATAGTAATAAATAATTTATTTATAGTGATATATATTTATATAGTGGGGATATATTATTCATTGATACTATATAAGTCTGTATAACGATAAATATAATTTACATATTATATTAATTTTATATGAACTTAATACTAGTAGTAAAGACGAATAATAATTATTCATAGTATGACTTTAGTTATGAGCTATAAACTGGAACCATATTAGATGACCTAATATATATGAGTACATAATTGAAAAAGATTAAGAAAGTGATAATATGTATATACTCATATATCCTACATTATACTGTATATATATATCATAATTCTTCCGGAGATTTTTTTAATTAAAATATAAAGAAAAATAAAACAATAATATCATTATAATGCTATATAGATGTCAACGATGAGTATATGCTAGGGCTTGTTTGTACATATTTATAAGAGAAATTATTTATTTCGGTGAGTCAAGTGATTGCAGTCAAAATGGGCCGCGACTAGTAGCATTGGTGATGATTTCAAAGAATTGGGTGAAACTCATAGGTTTATATACTTTAATGCAGGGATGGCAATTTTGACGGTACTGTTAAGTTCTGTCGAATGTTTTCATAGAAGTTATTTATAAATATAAATAATGATATGTTATAGCTCTTAAATTATCCAAACTCTTATTATACATATATATATAATTTAAGCATTGTATCTATATATTACTATTTTAGATATAGTTTTTTTATTAGTGTTTTTTATTTTATATATGATTTGTAGGATACTTTATTGTGCTATATTAAATTTAAGTTAGCTCATTAATGACATAGCTTCGGGGTGCATTTAGTTATGGTATTTCCTATAGTTAATGAGTCACTAATTAGTCTTTTAAGATATACTGTGTTGTATTGTACTTAGATAATCTTAATTATATATACGTTGAATTGACAAGTAAGCGCTCAGGGTGCATTTGAGGTAATTTATTTCTTTATGCTATACTATTATATATATTAATAATATATATATTATATAGTATATATATATATATATATATATATATGATAGATAGTATATATTATACTATATATATATATATATATTATATATATATATAATATTATAATATATATATTATAGAGTTGTTATTATTATTTTGAGTATGTTGTGATATATATATATATAGTAGTAGTATATGAATTATGGTATACTAATTTGCTATATGCTGACTTTGTTAATTTAGTGTTTCTTGGGTTCACTTAAGAGCAAAGTAGGGCGCGTTGACTACTACGTGGTCTACCCCTTCAAAAGGTCCGCCACTGATATATTATTGTGAATTATAATAAAAGAATTTGTGAGCTATATAGTTTCATTACTAGTCTCTTCTCACTATTTTATTATAGTATATATATATATTTACTCTATTTAGAGTGATATATATATATTAATAGTTAATATAAACTTCATAATATAATAATAATATTATATCATATATATTTCTAGTATCATATATATATATTAGTATATATTATAATTATATATAGTATTATAGATACTATATACTATATATATATATATAAATATATATATATATATATATATTAGTATCATTATATTATATATATTGTTTGATATATATATAATACTATATAATATATATATTAGTTCAAAGTCAATTTTATTTAGATCATTTTTTGTATTTGTATTAGAAATTGTCAGGTAAGCTTGGTGCGGGTCGCACCGCAGCAGCAAGAGCCAACCACGCACCGCACCGCACCACTAATATTTTCGCGTGCCTCCGCAACCTCAGCATCTCCGCACTTTTTAAGTTTTTTTTCTTCCGCACGCCCCGCAACCTTACGGTCGCTACTCTTTGTTGATATTTGCGTACACGGAGCAACTCGCACCTTGCACTCCGCAACCAGAAATGACTCCGCACCGCTACCAAGGTTGCGCTCCGAGCCAAGGACCTAAGTCCAATGAGCAGATGTTCTGCGATAGAGGCTGGCAATGAGCGGTAAGATAGGTCTATATGTGTTCTGTGTATAGGCCCAGAGAACCCCAGATTCACAAATTCAAACAGAGGAAGTGGTTTTCTAAAACTGCTTCCTGTTCTCGAGTATGTCCTCGATATAACTTCATGCGTTTCCCGAAACATTCCTCTAGTCATCCATAGGTACAATAACGCAAACGTATCATACCGGTATTTTCTAGTCAACCTTTCTTCTGTTTACTGATACAGAGTGTGGAATTGCCTCCTCATGTATATTGTTATCCTACACGATATTGCTTCTTATTCTGTCACTTCAAATATTTGGCAGGAAAATTCCTCGTCTTCTTCCAGGCACGAGGAAGACTTTTTTTGGCTTTTTTATCTTCTCGATATTAAGGATAAGTTAGCGTATTCAGAACTTGAGCTATCTTTGATGAATATACCTTTCATAGATGATTATGTTCTGTTCATTGGAGGGGTTCTCGGGCAGTGGACAGAACGGCTAGACTCGCAAAGAGGAGATTTTCTCATGTCACAGTGTGGAGATAAAGGAGGTGTACATGATTGATCGAGTTATCCTTTATCCACACTAACTAAAATTAAAGACGTGTCGTGCTTTTTGTACCCTGCGCGTTTTGTCTCTCTCGACTATGGGCGGAGAGGTACTGCATGTGCGAACTGGGGAGTTGAGGCCTTCAGAAGAACAGTGTCAGTTCTGTAGCTTATAGCAGAGGTCCTGCTCAAGTACGAGAGGAATTTGAGGCAACTTATAATTGATCCCAGAATCTTGCTAAGCCAAATTCTATTTGTGTGCGAGACAAGAAAGAAAATAACTTTTCTCGCCTATAGAAATAAAATTATCTTTTTTGGTATCACAATGAAAACTAATAGTTCGAAAAGCGGATACTAATCCTATCAGATATCGGTTATATTTTACCCAAAGGATAATTCGATTTCTATAAATTTCCCATCAGAAAACAAGGCGTTGGTGGTTACTTGATATATGTAAAGAAATAGTGGATTTGATCTCAGCAATCGATATTAAAAAAACCTTTTATAAGTAAAAATGTGAAAAAAAAATAATTTAGTACGTTGTGTATAAGAGCGTAATAGTATTAGTGATATGCTAGTAAGTTATAAATGTATAATCTCTCTCTCTCTCATTACTATAGTATATTAAGTGTCTGATTGTAAGAGGAGAGAGGAGAGTATATTGAGTATAAGATAAGAACAGTGTTCAATTTTCAATACGTGAATAATTATATAATAAAAGATTGTAGGCTTACCAATTTGAAAAGGTGTGGAAAAATAAACTGTGTTGAAGATGAGAGTTATAGATGATTGAATAAACGAGTAGTGAATGATAAGACCTATTTAATTAAAGCTACATAGACTCCACTTTATTTAATGGAGTATAGTGATGTGGATGTTGAATAAGTAGCAACCCTATAGATAACGCGGAGGCTTTAACTCCAATATATCAGGGTATTGACTCAATTAATATCATCTACTTAAATGAAGTAGCAAATCAACTTAGAGAGTTTACGTTAGATGTGAATATTCTCTGAAGGTGCTTCGATACACCTACAACCTTCTATTATTAAGAAACATAGTTGCTATAGGAAAAGATAATAATGTGTATTCCTTTTCCAAAATAAGATGAGAGATGAAGATATAAGAGTAAAGTGAGAATGAGGAGAGCAGAGTAAGAGAGTAATGATAGGAGAGAGAGAAGTGAGAGAGAGTATACATATAATATACAGACAGTAGCCAATATGATATGAAGAGAGAAGATTATATAGAATATAGAGAGATATAAGACATTACAGAGTAATAGTATAGATGATGAGACGATGATAGAGATAGAGCTCTAGAGTATAGAGATAGATAGGAGAGTGAAGACTCGAGATTAGAGAGTAGAGAATAGTATCACAGATAGAGGAGAGAAGAGATAGAAGAGAGAGATGAAAGTAATGATAAAAACTAAGAGTAATGATATATGAGAGATAATTGGAGAAGAGATATATAATATATAATAGATATCATGATGGTAGACGTATAATAATATATAGAAGAGAGATGAGATAGAGAAGTAGAGAGTAATAGAGAGAGAAGAGGAGACGAGAGATCACTTATCCAATTAAGATCACTGAGTAAAAGAACTACTAAGAATTTTATTAAAGGAGACAGACAGGTATTATGTGTCGTATGTTGTTCTTCGAAAGTAGATCACATCTACTACATACATATGGTTTCTCATTGAGTATGAATAGATAATAATAATAATAATAATAATACACACACACAATAATAATAATAATAATAATAATAATAATAATAATAATACACACACACATTAATAATAATATATATATATATATATATATATATATATATATATATATATATATATATATATATATATATATAGTATAGTATATATATATATATATATATATATATATATATATATATATATATATATATATATATACAGAGTTAATATTTCGTCCCATGGCCTCTGCTCTGATCAAGCATCAATTACAACCGTCACACCCCTCGGCAAATATATATATATATATATATATATATATATATATATATATATATATATATATATATAATATATATATATATATATATATATATATATATATATATATATATATATATATATATATATATATATATATATATATATATATATATATTTATATATATATATATATATTATATATATATATATATATATATATATATATATATATATATATATATATATATATATATATATATATATATATATATATATATATATATATATATATATATATATATATATATATATATATATATATATATATATATATATATATAAACACACTAATCACTTTATTTAAAAAAACATACCAATTACAAAGGAGAAAATTAGAAAGCATATAATTAAAGTATTGAACACGATTTGGAAACATTCCAAATATCAAATTTCTCCTTACTCAATCAAGTAATACAACATTTTAATAAAATAATTCTCAAGGCTTCCAAAAAATACATTCACATCGTAAACAATTTAACTCTAATTTTTCACCCGAAATAGATATCTAACAAAACAAAGAAACAACCTCAGGCAAACTAGACAACCAAACCTAGCTCGACTAAACCATATCACTAGCCTTAATAAAATAAATACAT
The DNA here is from genome assembly GCA_015478945.1 of Trachelipus rathkii. Lineage (NCBI taxonomy): Eukaryota > Metazoa > Arthropoda > Malacostraca > Isopoda > Trachelipodidae > Trachelipus > Trachelipus rathkii. The sequence continues at coordinate 19,203 of JABUQX010042406.1, read as the reverse complement.
TAACACAATTAAAGAGAGATTTGGAAGTAATACACCCGAAATCTGAATAACAAGACAAAAACAACACAAATTTTTCACACAGTGAAAAAAAAACTCCATAATCACATACCCAAACCCCTCCAACACACGAAACACTGTAAACAAACCAATAAAATTCCTAGACCAAAAAATCATAATATCATCATGTGACCATGTCACACTATTCATAAATTAGCCATAAACCCACAATCCCCTCTAATAGACAAGCAATTATAAAAATTAAAAACAATCAACCCCCCCCCCAGAAGCACTAAACATAATTAAAAAACTAACAAATTCACAAGCAGTATGCCCATACCAAATATCTAATATCCACCTCAAACATTTGGGAACCAAAGCTATCGAAGCCCTCATTCAAATATTTAACAAGGTATGGCAAACAAACACTTAAAATATATCTATGATTTTTTTGACTGCAAAGCATTTGCCACATATTACAGTGATTGAATACTTAATAGTTAGCTATGAGACTAATACAGATAATGAACTGAAACTTTTCGCAGCATTGTAGCTGAATAGCAACATTTATCGTTACGTTATCGCCTTTTTATGATAACCTTGGCAGCCCTTTTGCGATACTAGGAAAATTTTCTAGTATATGGCAACACTTCTGTATTTATGAGACCAACGTTTCTCACATAGCAATGGGATGTTTGGGCAGATGTTCATATATTAGTGAGAAGCAAGAATGTCACCAGATGAACTAGAAGGTAAAGGTAATTATTTTTCTAAAAGGAGGAAATGAGACTCCAGATGATCCAGGAAAATGAGAGTTGGGAAGGGTTTCAAAGATTTTTAGACAGAATAGAAGTGAAAGCTATAGGGCGGATAGCTGGAAGGATGAGAGTGGCTACCATCTTTGGGATCGGTTGAAATTCATATGAGCATTTCAGCATTGAGAGAAAGTGTTAGCATTAAGTCATAGAGAGTAGAGCCGACGAACAGGTGCCAGCTCGGAAACACACTTCTCTCAAAACGTTGGAAGGAATGCCATTCGAGCCACTAGCCTTCCTGACGTTCATAGATTTCAGGATCTCATGCTCATAATCGTGTGCTATCACATGCGTAGCCATGGGAACACCTGAGAGGATAAAGAGTAGGAAAAGAAAAGGCGTAGGAGGAGGGGCTGCCAGAATTGTCCAGGATGGAATTATAGGAGGCCGAAAAGATTAACCTTTTGAGATGGAATATTAGCTACAGATTTGTCAGAGCGAATAAGAGGGGAAAAGGCAGATTTTGATAGGAAGAGTTTTTAAAGTATCTAAATAATTATAATACGAAGGTTGCAGCCAAGGACAACGTTGAAAAATATTTTAAAAATCTTTCGAGGCACCGGGAATCGTTTTTAATAACACTGATAACAAAAAATGCTATCACCACATTTAATATAATATTTTAAAATTTTCCCAAAGTTAAAATGTTACTGAATTGTTTGCCAGAAAAGATTTCAAAAACGTTGTTACCTAGGGATCAGGAATATTTATCAGTAGGAGATGCAAGGAGGTCAACGCACTTCCTTTTGTTGAATACACGCTTAGCCTTACGAATAATATCGCTGCAACGATTACGAGCTGAACGAAAATTAGCAAGAGCTTGAAAGAAGAGAGTTTTTCCAGTTCCGATAGGCATTGTGTTCATCCTGAAGGGCACGAGAGAGCAGGTGCCTCTGAACCACGGATTATGAGGAGAAAAAAAGATTTTTTGAGTTGTTACTATTGCAATCCTCTGAGATTACGGTCCCTAGTTTTCAGCAGTCATCGAACCGTCTTCCGAGTCAAAACAGATTCATACGAAAGGTGAGTAGCAAAGAAACGACACAATACCCCTTAATTGGCCCGATCAAAGTGCCAGAAAGTAAGTTCATTGCATGGTGGAGCTGCTGGAGAGAAAGTGTTGTAGTTAAGAACTACAAAATTGTGATCAGAGACTCAGAGTTACAGAAAGGAGGGTGTTTGTAACGAGAAGGTGAAGTGGTGAAGAATAGGTCAAGAGTGTTCAATAATGGGTTAGGACGATCGGGATGGGTGTAGGTTTCTTAATCAACTATTACAGATCGTTGAAAATACTTAATGTTTTGACATCCTCCTCCTCACCTTGTATCAGAATGAGAGGAGCTCAACCACTCAGTGTGGTGTACGTTGAGGTCTCCTAAGTAGAGGACCTCGACATTTGGATGAGAAGAAGTAACAGTCTCGTGAGAAATAGTAAGATATTCAAAAAGAACTGGAAATTCTGTTCTATTAGCACAGTTGTAGCAGAAACACAATATGGTAGAAGCAAGAAGAAAGGTCTTAAGCTATAGAATATCGAAGTTATGGGATTCAAGGTCTTGGAATGTGTTACAGGAGTGTTAATGTTTATATAGTCGCAAATTGTGAAATAAGTTGTAGATATTGAGGTTATTAGAGAGAAGAATCCCTGAATAGTTGGGTCTCAGAAAAACTAGGAGGTTAGGATGAGAGTTAGAAAGGTCATACTCCACAAATCTGAGGTTAGCGCCTAGGCCACTGACGTTGGCAGAGTCAATAGAGAATCCCATCCACGTCCATCCTCACGTTCACTCAGTCTAGTCGTTCATACAACCATGCCCGCACTCACGCATTCACACACACAAATTCTCATACACACAAAAAAAATGCTAGTAATCTACAGTAAAATTATTAAAAAAAAAATACTATTTGTGATATTTATTTTGATAGAAATGAAAAAGTTTAAAAAGGTGTATACTCAAAAATATCTTAAAATTCAAGCTAGCCGGTGGAAGGTTTCTGCAACATGCCCCAGTTATAATTAGTAAATATTAACGCACGGACAAGTAATCGAGCTCGCATTTAATTGCTACTGACTTCTCATCCAAGAATGATTTAGCTTATTAGAGTACCCAACTATCTCTGGAAAAACAAAACTTAAAGAGCCTGTGAAATGATCCAATCACTTGAAAAAGTTATATAACTCTGAAATTAATCAATATTAATCAAGTATTCCAAAATCGGTGTTACCTCGGTCCGGTGCGGTGCGGTGCGCAGAATTTTTCGGAATCTTCGTCAGAAATCTTAAAGGATAAAATTATAATTGTAGTTTAATTAATGGCTAACAAAATTTACCCCATATATAGGGTAAATTTTATTAATAAAATTTTTGTAAATGATAGTCAATTTTCATTTATTTCTTGTGCAATGCAAATTTTGTGGCATATCTAACGGTATACTTTCCCAATTGATAGATTTTTTATCATGAATATACTAGAGAGGAAACTGATACAATAAAAGACAAATTAAAATTTGAAAACGATATCATATTTATAAACAGTTCTTGGTTTAAAAGATCTAACCAGAATTTAATTGTAAATTTATCGAAATATTCTTAGAAATGATGGAAATTTTTCTTGAGTCAATGTACAGAACCCACCACGGCTCACAAAGAAGCACGTCACACTGGGTAAAATGATGGAAAATTGTTTAATAAATTCTCTTATTTACTTTGAAAAGTTTACCCCTGTCTTCACAATTAGATAAGAAGAACAAATATAATAAAGGGTTGCCTATTGGGTATAATAAAGGGTTACCTTTTGGGGTGAATTACAACATAATTTATCAATACGGGAGCCGATTTTCGTAAGAGCTCACAGAATTTATTGCGTGAAAATAATAAACTAAGGAGGGGGTTATTGCGTAAGGGAGGAGTTCCGGGGGGGGAGGGGGAGGATGGATACCCACCTACTAACGGCAACCCCCGTGCAAGGCGTAAACCCTCCGACTAGGGTTGGCCGAGCACATGAATTCTGCGCACCGCACCGCACCGCACCAGAGGGAGCGCACTACACACCGCACCTCATCGCACCTCTGTGTTTCAATGCACACCACGCTTCGCGCCGCATCACGTATCACCCCACCGCCCTGCACCAAAATGAGCCCACCACGATCCGCACCGCACCGCACCACACCGGGACACTGGAATTGTATGCCGCACCGCCCTGCACCAAAATGAGCGCACCACGTACCGCACCGCACTTGGTGCGTCGGTCAACCCTACCTCCGAATCATACATCGATGAGGTTTACCCTTGTGGTATTGTTTAATATTTTAAAACTTCAATTAAACTTTTGCGAAAGTAATATGCAAAACTCGCCACTAAAAAAACAAAAATGAGCATCTATCTAAACGAGCACTTGGCAACTCTTGTGTCTGGGGAAATTTTGCCAGTATTTACCCGAAAAAAAAATAATAATATTAAAAAGGTAATAATAAGAAAGTAATAATATTAATAATACATATCGTCAAAATATTAAATGTCTTTATCAAATAAAGAAAATTGAGGATATGATAATCTCATAATCAGGTAAAGGGGGACTAGTCCAAATTATCGACAGGTCAAATGGTCGAAACGACATAAAAAAAATTCCTCTACAACCATCCGCAGGCGTTGTTAGGTTAGGTAAGGTTAGGTTAGGTTAGGTTAGGTTAGGTTAGGTTAGGTTAGGTTAGGTTAGGTTAGGTTAGGTTAGGTTGTGCTGCTGGCTGCTGCTGCCAGGCCAGGCCAAGTTGAGTTAGGTTAGGCTAGGTTAGGTTAGGTTAAATTAGGTTAAGTTATGTTGTTAAGTTTTGGAAATAAGATAGTTTTAAAGAAGAAACTGGATTATGTAAATAAAGCAAATTCTCTGTTAAATGGCACTAATATATATTTGGAGATTTTTAATAATCCTCAAAAAGCATAAGGAAATTTTGAAAAAAAAATTAGAAGACATCCTAAAAATATAAACGTTTACTAATTATCTTCCTAATTTGGCCAAATTTTGTGGCCCTCCTAGGCTCCACAAGGAATTCATACCATTAGGGTTCGTTATTTCAAATTTAGGAAGTTACTTACAAACTATGTGCTTAGTTAGCGGAAAACTATCAGTGTTTATTGGACATGTTACAGACCAGGGTTATGGAGCCGGAGCCGGAGCCGGAGCCGGAGCCGAAATATTTTTTTAAGTGGAGCCAGAACTCAAAATTTTTTTTTGGTGGAGCCAGTGAAAATATTTTTTTAATGGGGTCGGAGCCAGGCACTTTATAATGTTTGAGCCGGAAGGGAGTGGGAACGAGTAAAAAAATTTAGCGGCTACGCTGCCCTGTTTCAGATTCATAAATGACTCTACCAATAAAATTAGAAACATTAATTTAAAAGCAAAAACTTCTGTAAACTTCGATGTTTAATAATAATAATAATAATAATAATAATAATAATAATAATAATAATAATAATAATAATAATAATAATAATAATAATAATAATATAATAATAATATTAATAATATTATTATAATTATTACTATCAATATTTTATTATTATTATTAATTTTCAATAGAAGAAAAAGCATGTATGTATGCTGTTGCCGGTATTAAAAATGATTATTATTATTATTATTATTATTATTATTATTATTATTATTATTATTATTATTATTATTATTATTATTATTATTATTATTATTATTTAAGTTTTACTTTTAACTTCTAATTCTCTAAATATTTTTTTCTGATTTTCATTTAAATTTGTAATTTTAATTTTGTAAATCTTGTATTTTAATTCATTCAAATGTTAGAATCGCAACCTCTGAAGATGTCCGAAGTTTACGGACGAAACCGGTCAGAAACTAATAAATTTAAATATGCCTCTTATTTTCTTTGTAAACTATTTTCTAGACTAGTATTAAGAAAATTAAATGAAAATCAGAAGAAAAAAATATTTAGAGAATTAGAAGTTAAAAGTAAAACTTATATAAAAACAAAAGCTGACATAGAATTTCTAAATTATTATTATTATTGTTATTACTGAGATGATTCATCTTTTTTGTGGGTGAAAAGCTATCTGAGAAAAGAATTGCCAATTTACGCAAACGTTGACAACATTATATAGAATCCCGTTGCCGAAATTATGAACTTTCCGAAGTTGAAGGCCACATTGTTGCCAATTTAGTGTTTTTTGCACTAAGACTATTGCCTTCTTGTTAATGGTGCCAAGAATATGCACAAAACTCACTTATTTTATTATGTGCTTATTGTTTTAGATATTTGTGGGGCTTATTAATCAGGATTTTTAGTTTCTTTGTTCCATGAAATTTGTTACTATTCAAAATTTGAGTTGGCAACACTTGGAGACGCTCCAGAACGGCGACTTCTTCCTTAGGCGAGAAAGGGCAATAACAGCAACATATGGCAGAACATGCAAGGATGTTAGTAACAATAGGAATTAAAGGAATAGGAAGAATGAGTAGAGAAAGAAGGATTAGAAAAAGAAAAGAAGAAAAAAATTAGAAAAGAAATGAGGAGGAAGGAAAAGGAAAAAAAAAAAAGTAAAGGTTAAAAAAAAAAAAGGAAAAATGAAAAAAATAAATGCAAGAAAAAAGGATACAAAGCATAAAAGAAAAATTGCCAAAAAATTGGAATGAAAGAAAAAAGAAAGAAAAGAAAAACAGAAAAAAGAGAAAAGGAAAAAAAAGAAAAAAAAAGAAGAAGAAGATGAAGAAGAAGAAGAAGAAGAAACCCAATTAAGATTAGAATGAGGAAAATAATCTTGTTATAAGAGTATTAAAATATTAGTTATTAAAATATTAAATTATTTTTTAACATTGAAAAAATATTAAGTTAGTTTTTAACAATGAAGAGAAACCGAGAAAAAG